>JASFYC010000650.1:600000-845345 GCA_030412335.1 Botrylloides violaceus | reverse complement strand
ACCCTCGACCCCTAACCCTCGACCCCTAACCGGTTCTATTCAGTGACGGCTTTTCGACCTTTGACGCCTATTGGCCTAACCATTGAGACCAATTGACCATTGAGATCTATTGATTATTGGGGCTCACTGACCATTGAGGGTTGACCACTGACCATGGATGTTTATTAACCATTGAGTTTCATTGACAATTGATGCCTATTGATTATTCAGGCCTATTGACCATTGATGCCCATTGACCATTGAGGCCTATTGACCATTGAGGCCCATTGACTATTCAGGCCATTGCTTTTGACCGTTGACAATTGATCATTGACCATTGATGCCAATTCACCATTTAGGACTATTGACCATTGAGGGACATTGACCATTGAGGCTCGCTGATCATTGAGGGCCATTGACAATTGAGGCCCTTTGACCAATGAGGCGTATTGATCATTGAGGTATTTCGACCTTTGGCCATTGAGGCCCTTTTCCCATCGAGGTGCATTGACCATAGAGGCGCATTGACCATTGAATCCTTTTGACCATTGAGGCGCATTGATCATGGAGGCGCATCGAATATTTATTCGAATTGACCATTGAGGCACATTTATCATTGAGGCTCATCGACCATTGAGGCTCCTTTGACCACTGAAGCCCGTTGACAAATGAAGCGCATTGATAATTCAGGTGCTTCGATCGTTTTGGCGCTTCGACCATTGAGCCCCTTTACCCCATTGAGACCCATTGACCAATGAAGCGTATTGACCATTGAGGTGCATTGATAATTGATGTGCTTCGACCATTGAGACGCAATAACCATTGAGGTCCATTTCCTATTGAGGCGCATTAACCTTTGACGCTCTCTGACCATTGAGACCCATTGACTAATGAAGCGCATTGATCATGGAGGCGCATTGACCATTGATCATTGCGGCGCTTCGACCATTGAGGCCCCTTTGACAAATGAGGCCTATTGACCAATGAACCGCCATGACTATTGAACCGTATTGACTATTGAGACCCTCTGACTATTGAGGTCTATTGAACAATGAAGCGCATTGATCATTGAGGTGCCTTGATCATTGAGGCGCATTTGCCATTGAGGCCCTCTGACCATTGAAGCACTTTGATCATGGAGGCGTATTGATCATTGAGGCGCTTCGACCATTGAGACCCATAGACCAATGAAGCGCATTGATCATGGAGGCGCATCGACCATTGATTCGCATTGACCATTGATCATTGAGGCGCTTCGACCATTCAGGCCTCTTTGACCATTGAGGCCCATTGACTAATGGAGGTGCTTCGACCAATGAGGCCCCATTAACCATTGAGGCCTATTGACCAATGTAGCGCATTGATCATGGAGGCGTATCGACCATTGACCTTTGAGGGAATTGATCATTGAGGCGAATTGATCATTGTGGCGCTTTGACAATTGACAATTGACAATTGAGGTTTTGCGGGTTTGTAATCATTTGTTATTAACTGCACGCCCGAGCGATCGTGACCACCGAAGCGTGTGTACCACCACTGAGCTGTTTCTACACACTTGTATTCAAAGTGAATGTAGTTTAATACTCACTGAAATGTATAAAGTTTTATTTATCCGAGTGTTAATACCACGCAATAAAATACTATTGCCATATGCAGACAATCCTATTCTGCTCCATCATTGAGTTGCGATAGCAGACCTGACTAGTGACGCAAAACAGTTTTGGAACACAGCGAGCATTCGAGAGAATTCCATTGTCATTTCCACCACGCTCTGCTGAACACAATAGAAGCAAAGTCAATAAATAATTAAATATTTATATTCACTTTGACTAGCAGGGATCACAATAGCTTCCGTTCTACGATTGATATACTAGTGTGCTGTCGTACGCCGGATTTTGCGCACAAAAGTCAACTTTTATGCCGCAATTCTGGGCCCACCCCACTTTCGAAGCAGACAGTAAATCGAAACCTGCCGTACTCTCAGTCTCTTGCTACACCCGCCCATTTCGAATTGATTTCCAGTCGGCTGGAACAGTGCACTCTGCCCATTGAGGGAAGTCGTGACAGTACTCATAAACTGGTACATCAAACTTCGCTAATCAGCAACGCGGCTCACAGTTTTACAAACCAGACGACCACCCAAGTCAAGAGATGTTTGCCTGTTTAATTATTTGAAACATTTACACTTCCGATACTCGTTGTTGACAGTCATGCATAAAAATTGTGACATTGAAGAAATATGAGAGAGAGAGAGAAAACAATATGTGTAGTCATAAGATAAATATCTAAAACACTGTGGGCAGTGGAGCCACCGTCACGACGAGGCTATACAATCCAATGCTCTTACACCGAAGTAACAAAGTTTATGGAAATATTGTAACCAGATTGAAACTTGTGCTGCCTCACGCGCATACGAAGCCGTGCTAAACCTTCATGTTGTGGCAGCAACGAAAACCTTTATCCATTTGTTCACGTCGGTCCCTCTCTCGCTGAAGAACCGACTGCCAGTACCGAAACCAATTGCTCATGAATGAGGCTGCGGCACTCTTCGGTTGGATCGAGAATGTTGTCGACGTCTGATACCTCTGCAAACACAGATGCCAGCTATCATTTTGTGGTAAAGCTTGGATAGAAAGTACGGACGGCAATTTCAATTCCACTCACCTTGATCAACAATAATCCCAGTATCAGTAGCTCTGTGCATACAAGTGGTGCAATTAAGTTTCGGTTTAAGGCTCGCTGAAGTTGAGCGAGCACGCCAATTATATAAGCCCGGCCTTATCTCATCACAAGTAAGGTCCCGATCGATAAATATATATCAAGGTCAATAGTTCGATATTTCAATAGTGTTCAGCGTGAGCCAAGTAAAGAGGTTGATAATATCAGTGTCAATGAATCAGCCCAAACGGCAATAGGCTTTAAAAATGTTGAGTTCGATCAAGAACGCACAAGTTTTGTTTTCTGTTTTATATTCACTTCTTACAAATTAGCTTCAATTGCCCACCTACCCTACAAACATCTTTTTTCTTTCGCGTCACCCATCGGAATTCTCTGTGAGCGCAGCGGCATCTTCTACTGCAATGCTCTTTCCAGCGAGTACAGGAGAAGCCTTAAAAATTCCCAAGAATAACTTTGTTGATCAGCAAATATGCAGGGAGATGCAACACATTGGGTGAGAGAACAAGGTGGCCAAGTCCGTCACATTTGTTCAAATCCAATGTACAAACCCACCTCATTGCCACTCTCCTGTAGAACCAACGCACTTTCACAAACCTGAAAAAGAATTGTTTCTGCCTTATGGAGTAGTGCATGCGGTTTCCAAGGGATATCTCGAGTCGACGTCAATAGCTATCAGGCTCCTTTGGAACCTACTACATAGGCAGAATAACCTTGGGTGCAAGTTCCGCGTTAGAGTCAGAATTTTCTCAAATAACTGTCCTGAGATTGTACCAAGGCTTTGAATCTACTGGCCATGACTCGCGATTGTTCACCAACCTGGATATTCATTTCTGATGGCGGCTTGTGCGTTTTCAAGTGTGCTAAATAATTACTTCTATGGTTGAAGTACTTCCAGCATAACTTGCACGGGCCGAACATGTTGCCTGAAAAATGAGATCCTGTTAGAAATGCTGGTTTACGCCATGCCCAAAATGCGAGGATAGTTGGCAGCTTTAGTCCAGTTACAGCTTATTGCAAAATCGTCCCTCACCCGTGTGCTCCCTGATATGCCTTTTCAGATCACATCGATAGCCGTACGACTTGCCACAGTCAGGACACGAGTACGGTTTATCTTTGGTGTGAGATCGCTGATGCTCACTGAACAGAACAAAACTGCTTATTAACGTCCGAGTAATACTCCCGTAGTTCGGTACATGATCTGCATATGCAGGTTGGAGGCGCAGAGGGATCCGGGTGACTAGTCAAACGCAACAACTTACCGGAGCTGGGTTTTGGAAAAGAAGCATTTCCCACATAAGTCACATCGCTTGTTTCGAACGCCTGCATGCCAAAGATGGTGCTTGCGTACCGTTGATGGATCGGAAAATGTCTTGTCGCAGTAATGACACGGATACGGCCTCTCACCTGAGAAAAACAACGCCTTTGTCAGTCGTTGTTTGGGGTTGATGGTTTTTAAACTACTACACGGGACCTCCTGATCAGATGAAAGATAGCCAAACCATCCCGTCAACCTTGTCAAACAAATCTCAAGTGCCGATCTCGAGTTTGTCTGGAGAGCATCACAGCGAACAATGAAATCACACTATTCGTTGGTCTATTGGCTCGTCCAAGAGAAGATCAGAAAAACATTCTGAACCAACCTGTGTGTATCCTCTCATGTATTCTGAGATTGTATATGTTTACAAAACGCTTTCCACAGGCATTGCAATCAAATGGCTTCTCTCCGGTATGTTGTCGCTTGTGTGCTTCATACTTTGGTCTACACAAATTCATACAATCAGAACCAATATTGCCCTAGTTGACTGCACCGTACATACTTTGTAAAAGTCTTGTGACAGTATTCGCATGATACACGAGCTTGTGGTTTCCGGCCTCGTTTTTTGGGTATCTGTAGAAAGAACGATAACGGTTTTCGCAAACATACAAATCTCAGCAAGGAAGCTTTGACTTGAGCTTCAAACAAATAGTAGACTTACCCGAACTGGCTTTTCACTGTCCAACAATTCTTGATTTTGGCTAAAAATATTTGATTTTAACAGAATTTATCGAATGAAGGTCCTGTTTTGGGAAATGTGACACTACAGCCGTAATTATTGTTACCATCAGTTGTGCCACAGAATATGGCATTATGACCTCATAGGTCTTCAAACTCAGCCTCCCTTGACACCATTGGATGTGACAACCTAGTCTGACCATAACGAGGTATATTTGCAAGCCTTGTAGAAGGTTGTGCTCACTATCACTAAAACGTGTTATGCAAGTCACCTTGGTTGGTCGTCTCCTCCCAGCACCTCAACCATCACCTGAAATATAGTTCATGCACACAGTCGATTTGTATAGGACAAGGAGATGCTGAAAATATCCAATATGACAATTCATCAGGGCTTGCACAGTCCACATTTATGTGGGGATTAAAATTTTAAAATTTTTAATTGATCATCATTAAAGAAGCTTACGTCTGGTTGAACTGCTGCATCCCTCTCTACCTCCACCACTGTCTTCGCAACTCCATCATATTCACTGTTGCTCGACTCTCTCTCACCAGTAGTCGATGCGATGCAATCAGAACTCTCTGCCTTCCCGGATTCTTCTGTATCTTAGAACGAGAAGAAAGACTGATTCAGCAAATTTGACTGAAGTAGCTAACAACATGTCACTGTCCAAATGATGTTGTCGACACCCAGGGGTGCAGCACAGTGTTCGCCGTCGGCACAGTGCACCCCGTGAACACAGTGCTCCCTGTGGACATGCGGTTCAACATCGATCACATGTCGCCGTGTGCACGCGGTTCATGAGCACGTGGTTTCCCACGAGCACAAGGTTCCCCCTGAGCTATAATTGTATAAGTACTGCTCACCATAAATGCTATATTTATAAGGCCTCGTCCTGGTTATCATAAGTCCTATAATTGTGTATAAGTCTTGGTCCCCATAAATGGTATAATTGGAAATGCTCAGCTACGTTCAGAGTAGCTCATTTATAAAGAGTTTCCAGACTCACCTTTGTTTCCTTTGAACTTGACACAGTGGTCGATAACGTCTTGTACTTGAAGCAATTGTGCCGTCACAAGCAATTGGTCAACGTTATCACATGTCACAGAAAGTTTTGAAGTATATATGTATTCAATTATTGTTGCGAAGAAATCGGGATCGATCCCGTCGAGATTGATGCTCGGCATTGTCTAAACGTGTTCAGTCATGTATGAAGTCAACCCAAAGTGACATTTATCAACTTGATAGGAAATACACAATGTTTGAGATTTGCATAAAACGAAAAATCATAAATTAGGTCATAGTTTTAAAGAAGCAGTCTGGAAAGTTGATTGTCAGGCTGAGGGAAGATTGTTTTATAGAACATCACAGGGATTCTATCAAAGTATGACATCACAATTAAAGGAAAATGCAACTCAGTCTGACAAGCATGTGGCCTGATACAAACATGACAGAAACTATTTTTAATTAACAACAATATTATCAAAACATATCTATTGAAAGTTATTCTATTTGGAGCATACCTGGCCAGCTGTTATGTTGCACAGAACCGAGTAGAAAAGAGAGCTGTGAGATGCCAACAGCGATTTATGAAGAAAAAATTGTCTTTCTGTAATGCAGCACATATTTGACATGCAGAAATTATGTTAAGAGTAAAACTTTGTACCGGTAGCTGTGACTGTGACATCGGTGAAAGCAGCCGTCAAGCGTTGGAGATTCAACTTTTCGAGAGTGTTGCTCGCGTGCCTTTCACAATATAGAGTCATGCTCACTTTTAAATCCCACCAATCGTGGAATACTAGACACCAGCTACACGCTGGAGATATAAACTTTTCCTTGAATCAATATTGTGTACAGATGAAAATGGTATATATACCTATACGGTACCTTAATTGAATCCGGTTGCACGGCAGTAAGGCCTCATCAATGTATACAAAACTGTCGCTATGGAAAGTCAACGATATTATATCATGTATAGGGATGGTACGAACATAATTATATCAGGTTACTGAACCCTCATTCCGAAGTAACGACGCAACAAATACTTGCACACGTAGTGAGATTCACGTTCCCTAACCAGAACAGAACAGCATATAATGTTCATTCTTCCCCTTCACGTTGTATAACTGTGGGGGTATCGTCACATGAGAAGTAACGCAACCGCAAGACCTGATAATTTTGCTTGGAAAGCACATATATCTCAAGCTGATGACGTACAGAAATTCCAGGCACGAATATTGCTCGCTCCCGGCTGTTGACTATTGAGCTCGAGCATTTGAGTTAGTATACCGTCCATATAATTATATACCCTTCGATTACCTTAATATTACCCCTTTTCCTATTCAACGAAATCTGTCCGTCTCCGCCCAAGCGATCGTAGACACAAACTTTGTCGTAAGATGAAGCATCCATCGTACGGAGTCGGACTAACGCAGAGTGAACATTATTGACTTTGGACTAAACCAGGCTCTGCTAACTAGTCGCGGATATTTACTAAATTGGAAGCTAGGTTGAAAAATCCATGTACCGTGACGGAGACCATAGAGATACCACCCCACCACCCGAGTTGTAAACGGATCCGGAGGTGACTCCTGCCGGAGCAAGCCTTTTTCGCAGTAACCGGAGCAGAGTGTAGAAATTTTCCCTTCACCCGGAGTTGACCTGGAACAGGATATTTACCATATTTGGCACTTAATACAGTTTTTGATAGGTGTATTGGTTTTTCTAGCAGTAATTAGAGGCTTAATCAACAATTTGTTGGGTGAAGAAATGAGTCGGGATGCTGCTATTTCAAGTCGCAGGATTCGGATCAGCAGTCAAAACTTCCCGCAGCAGGAGCGGATTGAGACTTTAAAAAAGAAAACTCCGTACAACTCTGCTCATAACCATAAAGATACCACCACCTTGCGGTGATACTTGCTACACTCGTCCTAACTACTCTGCAGGCAGGTGCTCTGACGTAACGCAAATTGAATCGCTTGTTTATATTACTTCAATGGAATCAGAATCAGTGCTCTCAAAAAGAAATTTGCAAATGAAATGTGTACAAGTGGCAATCAATCATCGAGAACGATAACGGAACCTCGGCTTTTCCGCAGCTTTATCAAGCAATCCAAACGTCTCTGAGTATGAAGAACTTCGTAAGCATTCCTGAAAAACAACGCAAACAGAAAGATATATATATTACGTGCAGTCCTAAACAGTGGGCGACCGACTTACTTAAACTTCTGTAAAATTCTTCTGGCAGTGACTGCACAACTTACTGCGCGAGCCGTGTTGGTTTGTTCAAAAGGTTCCTCAATCTTTATGACTTTCGACCATTCATTTGCAATTCCCTGGAAATTCCTGACGTGACGCGTCTGCAAACAAAGATCATCATTTAACACCTATCACCTATCATGTCGTTAGGTCCACTTACCATTCCAAGTCTGATGCACATCACTTGCATATCAAAATCGAACCGTTTCCCAAAGTATTCAAAAAATTTCAATAAAAGATCAAATAACGACATCTCGTTTTTCGAACGAAATGGCCGTATTCTGAAAAGATAGGCATTCAGTCATGCTTGATTGACTCAAATGTTCAATAGAAACAAACCTTTCTTGATTTTCCCGCAACCTTGTGACTGGAGTTTGGGTCGTGAATATCTTCGGATATTGTTGTTGAAGAGCCGGCAATAGACGAGGTTTAACTCCACACTGAATCATTTGAATTGCTCAAACCAAATCGAATTCTTAGATGAGATAGAACTTACCTGCAGGAAGTGGATAACCATGAGTACGAGAGAATAACTGCTCAGGGTTCCTTGACTAGCATCATTGATTTTGCTCTGTTGCGCCCACTCCTTCACAACGATCACCAACGGTCGCACTCTGTAATTGAATTCAATGGGCATTGCTAGATATCTAATGATTGAAATTGTGCTGTCGGCATGATTTGTAACAAAACCAACCTGTGATCAAAGTTTGCGTAACATCTCAGAAGCTCCGAGTTTCGGATCCCTGTCAAGTTGTTCACATTGATGTCACAATGGAGGCCAGAAAGCGCATCTCGGAACTTCAATATCGGAACCTGCCACAATTCCACAGTCAAATTGCATTGAATGACATCTTTATTTCTATTGCTAGTAATACCTTGGCTGGGATGACTTGCAAGTTCTTTGCAAAAGCAGCTCGTTGCAGTAATTTTTGGAGTTCCCGTAACATATGTAGAACCTTCTTGCGACTCTGAAAAAAATAATTCCCAGGAATCTGTCACTCAGAAATAAGGAGACGTTATATACTCACCGTAAGCTTCTCCTTTTCTGTGTCAAGAACCAAGCAGATATCGATATCGCTCGTCAAACTTCCGAATCCATTCACGGAGGAGCCAACAAGAAACATTCTTGAAGTCGGGATCATCTTCTCTCTGACAACTTTCTCGAGAGCCTGCGACGACGAGATGATTGTAAACCAAACAAGCACTCGTTCGAAACTTGGAATTCCTACCTCAGTGAGATGTTGCTTTTTCCTTAGAAATTCTTCGGTTTGTTGGCTTTGCAGGAAGAAGTCGTAGATCGAACTCGATCTCTGAAACGTTGGCGTTAGAAATTAGATGGTTTTGACAACCTGCGTTCTGTCACAACTTACGAACCTCATCTTTCATGAAGAGTCGTCGCGACTCAGTCAATGTGTGCGGAGGCAGGCGATAATGAAAATATCTTTTGGCTTGAGGGTCGATATCTATATCCGGCATCTCCTTTTTAGTCTTCTTCTTCGGAGGCTCTGAATGAATACAACGAGTTTATTAAGGCCTCCAGCAACACGACGTCATTAACTAACCTCTCATGTTCAAGCTGATGAATTCTCCGGGAGGAAAAAATGGAGTTGGGGCTTTTCGCTTCTAAAAGCAACAGCAGAAAAGTTAATCTCAGATTAGTATTATTCTTTGATTAGCATCTCTCAGTTGAAGATAATCTCTGATTTTGATCTACCTTGCAGTTGTCTTTGTTGATGATTGGCGGTCGTGGAGTCGTGCTCACTTGATTTGACGTCGAAATTGAGAAAGAAACGCGTTCGCTTGATGACATTTTCTCTTTACTAGTAGTGGAATCTGAGACTGGCCGTTGGAGTGGAGGGGTCTGCTGCAGAGTAGCGTCAGATTTAGTTTGCGTGGTTTGTTTGACAGGCGTCTCTTTCTTTTGATGGGGGCTTGTGGAAGAGGGGTTTGTGCTGGGTAGAGCAATTTGTGGGCAAGGAGAAGTTCGAGCATTTGTTTGACTTGATATCGTTTTCTTTTGACCTGGTCTAAAACCGGTGTGAGGACCCTGTTGGGCCATTGAGGAATTTCCATGGGGCTGCGTTTTTATGAGTGGAGGTTTATTGAGCCGTGGATTTGGGGAAGTTTTCTTTGGATGAGGGGCGGACAACGGACGGGTAATCTTTTGGCAAAGTGTGGTCTTCTCCTGGCGAGGAGGAATATTCGGAGACGGTGAGTCAATTCGTTTCTTTGTCGAATCTGAAAGAGATCGGAATTTTATTACAATTTACAATCATCATATGAAATATATCTTGCAATCGAATACAGCAAACACACACATATCTTACAGAGTCAGTTTATCAGGGAACCAGACAGATGTCACGAATTCAATGCTCTACTCTAGTAGAGATCGAACGATATATCGGTTCATTATATGGCCTTATTACTAATATCGGTATCGTTCATTTTGGCCGCCGATATTTAAGTGTTGTTTGGGACGGTATTTCGCTTTTGCGATAAGCCCGCACGAACAGTTGTCTCGCTTCAGGTGCTTGGATAGCCGCAATCACGCTTGTAATGTAGGAAGTGTGTGCCAGGGCCAGACCAGACGGCGCCGCTTTAGAAGGTTCACGCCTTGTCGTAAACAGGAAATGAAACATCCGGAAGAAGGAAACTAGCGGGTTTACAACGAACATGTGCTTTTTTCTCGAGTCTTCGTTGCCCAGAATGAAGAGCTATCTGGACGACATAAAAAACAAACGGTAAACAGAGTTTGAACAGAGCACCTCAAATTAACACCCAACCAGACTATTATTGTCGCTAATCGCGTGAGACGTTTACTTCGTCTGACGTATCGGCAAGGCCGTGAAATTTTTCAGTCCCTCACATGATGGCCAGCACCTAGTTGACGAGGTTGAACAGTACATCAGAGAAGCCTTAGATCGGAAAACTGGAAACCCATTTGATTGGTGGAAACAGAACCTTAGTCGACACAAAGCGCTTCAGAACAAAGTTGCAAGCAGATTTTTATGTGCGCGACCGTCATCAGTGAAATAGTATTCAGTACTATAGGAAACGTCTATCATGACAAGAGATCCCGTTTACTTGGGTTTAATGTGGAAAAGCTTTGCTTTATGTACTATGGTTTAAGAGCTCTTTATTATTGTATTATGGAAATATCGGCTATCGGTGGGTGATTTTTTGAAATATTGGTATCAGTTTAGAAAAAGTTATATCGGTCGATCTGTATACTCTACCATCATGTTCTTTTTTTGAAATATGAAATTCAAATCAGTATAGCCAGACCTGTCAGTTGCTCTGTCACAAATAGCCCAACTAGAAGGTAGAGACTCACCGTTTGAATCAAGACTTTTGAATGCCTCAGCTGGGATGGCCGGATTGCGATGAGGCAGTTTCTAAATCAAAACAATTTAGGTCATTATGATATGCAATTGCACCAATAGCCTGTGTGTATATCAAGTGAGTGTGCGAAACTCACAGTCACAGTCTTTTCCTCATATTCGTTAGTTTCTTTACAATCTACAACACTCGAAACCAGAGGAGGCCAAAATTTATCACAAGCAAGACTCACCGTGTCATGTGTTGGAAGGCTCAGTTTCGGTAAAGTTAAGTCAACAAACGGAACTTTACGGGGTTCCAATTCATGTCGTTGCTCTGTAAATATCAGCGGCATCAAAACAAGGTCGGCAGATATTTGGAGAGTGTCACTCAACCCCACCGACAATTTCCATGACTCACTGTTAGTTGAAATGAAGATCGAAATCTTCTACTAAATTAACAAACCTTTCATTATTTTATTCGTTGAAGATATCGACTTGCCTGAATTTCCCGGCATCTGAAAATAAAATGATTAGTCATCATTTCTTGCCTCTGCCGCGTCACCAATGACTGTGACTGTACTCCTGAACTAATGATTCTGACGTGAAATCGATGATGCATTCGATAAAAGTTCCCCTGGTGAGAGGTAAAACGGTGACCTTCTAATGCCTAACAAGGACCTGATGAAAGCTGAAAGAGTCACTTGAGCCGACAAAATCAATAACTATCAAAGTAGTAAATCTCGATATGGTACAGGCCAACTTTAGAAATCCATGAGGATTCACAGTAGGCTACCTGGAGTTTCCGTTTCGTAATCTGATTTGAAACTTTGAATCTGGACGAAATGTTTGGAAAAGTTCTCCTGCGACCTAGATTATAATGTTACAATATTAGTTCTCTAGAAGGCTAGTTAAGGAGTAGTAAACTGCCTTACAAAAAAATGACTTTGGCAGCAAAGTAACCAGAATTGGTGTTGAAGTAAAATATTGAGAAAAGGTTTAAAAACCTTGTGAAAGGAAGAAGAAATATTCGGCAGCATGCTTACCTGTTTGGTTTAGGCTTATTGAGCCACATGGGGGGAAAGGTGGGGTCGGCAACAGTGGAGACCTTCGTTTCTGAAAAATCAACATCGTTTGACATAACCAGCAGAAATCCATCATCGAACCAGACGACACCGAGGCACACAGTCAAAGATAAGATGCTTACCACCGGGAATGAGCTTGAACTTGTGCTTGGTTTTTCAGTATGATTCGTTGACATCGATTCTTGAATCTCATCCGCTACAAATGGTTCAAGAGGCAACTCCTCCACTGTAGTAATTACTGTGGTGGTCTGTTGAAAAAAGCGGCGAGAACAAACGGTCCGGTCTTGATCCCTTATAACTGGTAGATTCAGCACATGCTGGGATGTCGTGCATCGCTTGGGGTTCTTGCTTGGGTGTCTCGGATCCATTATAAATACGCAGCAGATATGAAGCAAAGTCTTTGAATCACAATTTGCATCACAGATCGATGTAGAATAATCGGTACATGATCTTATAATAACATATGAAAAATACCGTTACTGCTGTACAAAAGCTTATTTGTAGGTTTCATTCTAAAATTATATATTGTAAAAAAGATGACCACATATTTAGCGTCCAGCTAGTGAATGTTCTATTTTCAATAAACTAAGGCAGGACTTCACTAGTTTTCGGAGCTCCGAAAGCTAGTTAATGTTCTATTCTGAATAAATTAGGCTGGACGGTAAATCTGTGGTGATATTCTTTACAATATCTATTGATCGGCTCCACTACACTTGAAATTGTAATATAATATTACCGACGTTAAACGGCGAAACGTGAAATCGCAGCGTGTCGCCCAACTCATAACAGCTCAGCAAGACCCTTTCTTCCTGAGCTCCTCTGTCTCTGACCCCAAGCCTGTAGTAAATGAATTGTTATTGTCACTCGGCACGCCAGAGGCGCAAGAGCATCGCCGTGGCATCCCGCCACGCCACGAGGGTCAAGCAGGTTTTCGTTGGATTATTATACATTAGATATCTGTAGTTGGATGTAATATGTTCTGGGAGTTGGGTTGGGCATGCGTTTGAGTGCAGAAAAGCTGGAGTGTGTACAAATTTCTAAACGCAAAAACATCTGAGGGACGCCTTTCCGCTTCCACAGGTCACGGCTCGTGGCGGTTACTTCACCCGCCCTCCACACCGCTACAGCCATCCCCAAGAACTTTGCCTCTACTATTCAGTTCAGCGTAACTAGGCAAATATCCGCCTAGTCTGAAACCGACAACAAGTTGATATTTTAAGATGAAGATTACTCCTCTTCCCCACAACCGTCCCGAGACTCAAAGCGTCAAGACATGAGTAATGCAACCAATTCTTTCAAATAACACGAAACGTCGTAATCGTGAATACAATACAATTTTTACATTTTCACGCAGGGTCGCTTGATGATGATTTTCCACAATATGGCAGAACTAACACCGACGGGGCTCAACGGGTGATGACGGCACCGCTTAGCAAGACTTTTTCGGAATGGCAAATAATTTTCTTACAAGCGTACCACAAGCAGTAACTTGATTACAGGCGGCAGACTCATACACAGAACACATGACAAGATTTTGTTGAGCGTTGTGAAATAGTTCGGAGCCAACGATACATGAGCATGAATTAGGGTAAGTCAGAAGACAACCAAAACATTGCGGGCATAAATCGGGGCAATCCGTCATCAATCAGTGTCAAGACTTGAAGATAAAACTATTTCCATTTGAAAAATTGCAAAAACATGAAACTGCACCAGAGTTTTAAGAGAGAATGTATCCGAGAGAGACGCCGGTCACGAATGCCACAATCAAGAAGATCAAAATGATACGTTTCTGTTGAGTCACGATTCCCTCTTTTACGTCTCCTCCTTCCGAACGACTCTGAAAAACAAAGAAACATAAATTTTCAGATTTCATTTTTCTAGTATCCTATGCTTTTTGTTCACGTACAAACAGGAAAGCTCAAAGTAAGCACAGGAAATACGCCCCTCATGACCAAAGGTTACCTTCAGTTGTTCATTCTCCAACTTTAGTTTTGCGATGAGTGACTGCAAGCGTTTCTGCTCCTCCATGATTGGCTGCAGCTCCGATACCGACTCTCCGGATGGTGTTGACGGCGACTCAGGCTCTTTTTCCTCAACCGGATTAACAGGAGTCTGGAAAAAGAGGAGTTGAATTTGAGATTTCAACTGACATCGACAAAAGGTGATATCATTTTATCAACGGCCGAAAGCAGACATACAATTTATCATCTAATCTATACTGTGTCTATGACATAATAGGCACATAGCTGTACCTGTTCGCCAGGCTCCTCAAACACGCATTTTAACTTTGAGTCCATCAAATCCACAGGGTTCGCTTCTTTCCACTGAAAACCGAAACAAGGCAAATGTCAGGAGATTTATAAGCTGGACAGCAAGGACCAAGTCTGATCATGGGCACGGGGCGGCAGGCATATAGGCATATAAGGCATATAAGGCAGGCATATAAGGCAGGCAGGTATATAAGAGCTTCACAAATACAAAATGATAAAAATTCACAAACCAGGCTCTCCAGATCATCTGATAAAGTCGGAGCGAACATCGTCTGGACCATGAACTTGTGTTTTAGCAGCTCGCTTGGATCCGATTCAAACGGTTGAAGCATTACTGAAAAACAAACACATCATAAAAAAAATTTCACGACTAATCAATCCTCGATGTCGCAAGATCAATTTTCATGACTCACAATTAGTGACGATCAATCGCATGGTACATATTGATTGATTGTCAACCAACGTGATGCAGAAAAGCAAATTATCGCGTCACGAAAAAGCTATACAAAGCGGACAAACTGAATAAACTAAACACACTGAACCCTGAATATTGATTCTGTGCAAAACACGATGGTATCAATTTGCAAAAGAAAAGAAAATCTCTGACTTGGCTTCCGGTAACCATTTTTGCATCTTATGTTGCAGTCATTAAAGATCGAACTTCTAATCATATAATCAAGTATTAGGGTTGCTTAGTAAATCTAATAGGACTTACCTGATATAGTAACAGATGCACGGCCATCAATAAATCCACTGTTTGGGCGAACACAGTATCGTTTTGGAGCCGTCGTTTTAACTTTGAAACAAACTCGCTTTTCAGAAGGATTCGTCAGATGTAAATGAGACGTTACTACTTCATTAAAAGGACCTAAAAAATGTAACTGGTGAAAACAAGGCGATGCATTTCCATCTAAAAAACTTTGTTACATTTGGTGTAAGGGTACGTTGTCGGGCATGGCATATTAAACATTGTCCGTGTCAAAGTAAAAACTTACCTCGGAATTTCAACTCATTGGGAGGTTCGATTGTCAAGACTTGAGGTTGCCTTGGGCGAGACATTGCCAGTTTATTCTATATTTCCAAATTATGAGAAGCCAAATGATATTTTTCAGATGAAGAATAAATTCTTCTGCAGAAATAAAAATTATCAATGTTACTCCACAGCTACGTTGCCGACGCTTCCACAGTGGGACTGTGGGTGTAGCCAAAAGCCATTCGCGAAAGATCTGATGAGGCAGACTACAGAAAAGCAAACCGATTTCTATACTGAAATAGAGTGTAGAATGTCGGTGCACGGCGCCCTAGCGAACTAAGAACCCGGGGCCACATGGATATACTCAAGTATCATCAGTATCACAAGTATCTCAAGTATCACAAGTATCACTTCAAGTATCACAAGTATCATGGATATACTCAAGTATCACCCTTCTATGATGCCTGAATCACCCTAGGACCAATGTAACATATCAAGTATCACCCTAGGACCCATGTAACATAACAAGTATCACCCTAGGACTCATATGGTGACTCAAGTATCACCATAGGACCTATATGGTGACTCAAGTATCACCCTAGGACCCATGTAACATATCAAGTATCACCCTAGGACTCATATGGTGACTCAAGTATCACCATAGGACCAATGTAACATATCAAGTATCACCCTAGGACTCATATGGTGACTCAAGTATCACCCTAGAACCTATATAGTGACTCAAGTATCACCATAGGACTTATATGGTGATTCAAGTATCACCCTAGGACCCATGTAACATATCAAGTATCGCCCTAGGATTAATATGGTGACTCAAGTATCACCATAGGACCTATATGGTGACTCAAGTATCACCATAGGACCTATATATGGTGACTCAAGTATCCCCCTAGGACCCATGTAACATAACAAGTATCACCTTAGAACCTATATGGTGACTCAAGTATCACCCTAGGACCAATGTAACATATCAAGTATCACCATAGGACCTATATGGTGACTCAAGTATCACCCTAGGACCAATGTAACATATCAAGTATCACCCTAGGACTCATATGGTGACTCAAGTATCACTCTAGGAACCATATGGTCACTCTAGTATCACCCCTGGATCACCTTTTTAGGGTCGTCAAAGTAGGCCTATCATCTTAGAACCTATTATCTATTATTATCTAAGACCCATTATAATGACACAAGTATCACCCTATGACCCACGTAGTCGTATGTAACTATAGGCTACAAGTTTCTCCAAAGTCCCATATAGCTTTTTTAAAGGTGATACTTGAGTCCCCATATGAGTCCTAGAGTGATACTTGATATGTTACATGGGTCCTAGGGTGATACTTGAATCACCATATAGGTCCTAGGGTGATACTTGATATGTTACATGGGTCCTAGGGTGATACTTGAGTCACCATATAGGTCCTATGGTGATACTTGAGTCACCATATGAGTCCTAGGGTGATACTTGATATGTTACATGGGTCCTAGGGTGATACTTGAGTCACCATATAGGTCCTATGGTGATACTTGAGTCACCATATGAGTCCTAGGGTGATACTTGATATGTTACATGGGTCCTAGGGTGATACTTGAGTCACCATATAGGTCCTATGGTGATACTTGAGTCACCATATGAGTCCTAGGGTGATACTTGATATGTTACATGGGTCCTAGGGTGATACTTGAGTCACCATATAAGTCCTATGGTGATACTTGAGTCACCATATGAGTCCTAGGGTGATACTTGATATGTTACATAGGTCCTAGGGTGATACTTGAATCACCATATAGGTCCTAGGGTGATATGTCAATATGGTCCTAGGGTGATACTTGATATGTTACATGGGTCGGGTGAGTCACCATGAGTCCTAGGGTGATACTTGATATGTTACATGGGTCCTAGGGTGATACTTGAGTCACCATATAGGTCCTATGGTGATACTTGAGTCACCATATGAGTCCTAGGGTGATACTTGATATGTTACATGGGTCCTAGGGTGATACTTGAGTCACCATATGAGTCCTAGGGTGATACTTGATATGTTACATGGGTCCTAGGGTGATACTTGAGTCACCATATAGGTCCTAGGGTGATACTTGAGTCACATATAGGTCCTAGGGTGATACTTGAGTCACCATATGAGTCCTAGGGTGATACTTGATATGTTACATGGGTCCTAGGGTGATACTTGAGTCACCATATAGGTCCTATGGTGATACTTGAGTCACCATATGAGTCCTAGGGTGATACTTGAGTCACCATATAAGTCCTATGGTGATACTTGATATGTTACATAGGTCCTAGGGTGATACTTGAATCACCATATAAGTCCTACGGTGATACTTGAGTCACTATGTAGGTTCTAGGGTGATACTTGTCATGTTACATGGGTCCTAGGGTGATACTTGATATGTTACATTGGTCCTAGGGTGATTCAGGCATCATAGAAGGGTGATACTTGAGTATATCCATGATACTTGTGATACTTGAGGTGATACTTGTGATACTTGAGATACTTGTGATACTGATGATACTTGAGTATATCCATATGGCCGAACCCGCGCAACCACTAGAAGACCGACAAATCAACTAGGAACTGAACTGAACTCCTGTCGTAAAACAAAAGGAAATTAATCGTCGGTGACGCGTTCAAGTATTTCGCAATCGCACACCTGCGTTTTCATGCGCTCGATTTTTGTCATTGTGTGCTGTGAAGTTGTATCTTTAAATGACGCTATAATCGCCCTCGAAGCAGACTACACAAGGCCTCATAACCACGGGATCCCCTGCAGCCTGCAGCACTTCTGACTCGCTCGGTCTACGGCGCAAAGTTCATCCTCGGATTCTCGCTATGTCATCACACAAAATCATCTTGCCATATTTTATTGCTTGGCGCTGAATGATCCGATGACGGCTTTGGTTATCGTTCATTTCACATCCTTTTCTAAAAACATTAATCTTTTCTTATATTTGATGGCATGCTCATAGAGATCGAATGGACAGCAGTGAAGTACTAAGCACATAGGCCATCCCACGACGAAGCCCAGATTCTTGGCCGGTAGTGGTCGCTCCTCGCCCACTCTCCTTAGCACTAGCGGGCGCCCGGAAATCCTCACGACACGAATCCCCGAGGCCCATTCCTGCACGGTTCCGGTCACGATACGGTGGGTGGAGTGGTCAAAATTCTATTTCAAGATAAGTTGAATATTAAAATACAATCCTCACAAATATTTACAGAGCAAGTGAGAAAGAGGAAAATATCTCCTTGAAACTTCAAAGAAAGATCCATGCCACAATTTGCATAATTCCGACACAGACCGGTGACAAGGTAACCATAACATAATACGCACTGTGGCTTCGACATCGGCCCAACTCCAAGCCAGGAGACGGAATACTTTTCAATACAAGTCTGATGATATCACTTATATATTAGAGATCAGCTGATACTGATTTTTCAAGCCGATCGACTGATTGCCGAAAAATCACGGATATCGGCTTCGATGATCGACCGACCCCCTATCACAAATATTATATACAGCCTCACTATTGCATCATAAACGATTAGAAGTGCAGCGAAGGTCATGAGGGTAGCAGCTGAATATGACAACTTCCTGCCTACATGAAAGTTGAGTCTCGGACAAGTGGCGTTTCTACTTAGGAAATTTTGGAGCGGCCGGGAAGGGAGAAAAGGTTGGAGGGGGCACAGACATTCAGGCAACAACAGTTTTGAGCAAGAGCTTCGGGGAACACATTTGGAATTGGCGACGTCATAATTATTTGAGTTTGGGATCTTGTGACCGCTTCTCTCTCCTTGACCGTAGAAGGTATATTGATTCTCTTTGGTGACAATCTCGGGTGATAGGTGTCAATAAAATGGAGTTTTATTCCTGTCCGAATCCTTCCGTTTCTTCAATAGCGAGCGTCAACTTCTCCTTCAGCTGTTCGTAACTTTTGTACGGAGGAAGGTCAATACGATTGAAGCTGAAAATTCAAAATTTTTTGTCAAAACTCGGTCAGGCTTCTGACGAACAGGCAATTGCTCACCATGTGTGACTTCTGGGCAGCCATGTATCTTTACCGACCTTTTCAATACAAAATCTTTGTGGACCGTTACTGCCTGTGAAATTAGGGCTTGTCTCACGATAACTCAACTCCATCTAGCAACTCATATACTTGCCTAGCAATTCCGCAAAACCTCCAACCGGCACTCGACAAGTTCCCGTTACAAACTGAAGAAGTCTGGCTCGTTTCTCGTTGTCAATCTCTTTGATGTATTGCCAGAACCACAGGACCTGAAAACCCGAGGCATGTAGAGCACAACTGTCAATCATCCCTGTGCAAGGGTCGTACAAACCTGTTTGCTCGATTTTGTATAATTCCTGTAGATTGTATTCCGGTACCAATCATCAACGTCAAATTCCTGCATCCCGCAAAGCATCAACTGAAAATAGAGGAATTGTCAGCCAGTTTCGAACAGTTGCCACAATGGACTGACAACCAGTGGCTCCAGGCGACTTCCTACGGCATGTGAGCAGAGCATGCAATTTGGCTGGGTGGCCATAGGCTGTGCTGTGACACACCCAACCCACAAATGGTGGATTATAACAATAACTCACTTCAATTTCTCTCTCATCAAAATACTGCAACCATTGAAGCGGAACAACTTCATTGAAGCCGTTAAGGAATGATTTTGTCTGTTCTTCAACTCCGCGAGAGAATCGCCAGTCAATCATCAGTCTGAACAAGAATTATTGGCTGCTCCTGAAACGAGTAACTAGGGAACTGTAATTGTCCTCGGTAACCGAACATGTCGGGCTTCAGAAATCAAACAGAAAGGAGGGACCTACCGGATATATTCTTCTTTATTTTCTTCGGTTACTTGAATATCTTTGCCGCCTTCCTTGAGTTCCTGCGACTCAAGTTTGCCGAGGATCTCTTGATCCATAGTGAAAAATAATTCGAGTCCACACTCTTCGATATCGTTGTCACTACGGCAATGATGAAATACATAAAATTTTTAAATATACGTGAATTCCGTACACCTTACCGAATCCACACGAGGGAGTTGTAAAATTCCTCATCCACCGACTCGATGTCTTTTATCGTGAGTTTGCGACTGAGCATTCGCTTATAGAAAGGAAGAGAGAAGCCAGTATCGATGAACTTGCCGTGATAAAGTGCCTTCAAATAAAAGTTGCCGCGTCACAACTTTATGCCCAAGATCAAGTTCCTCAATCACAGAGAAATAAAATTACCATGGCGATGAATCTTCCAACAAATCGGAAGTAAGTAAGATGGTCAGGGTTGATCTTCGAGGCGGGGTTGATTTGTAGCGTGTAGTTCGTACTGCCAGCATATTCAAACAAACAATACATTGGGTTCAAGACTTCGTGAGACACGAGGAAGAACCATTCTCTGAAATATAGAACAGTCATTAAGAAAAATATAAGCAACATGATTTATGGTGGACAGGATATTAACGAAACACAGTTACGAGCTTAGTAGTATTTACAAAATCATGTCAATACAATCTGAGGGGAGAGAGAACTCACCGTGCGACGCCACCGTAATCCAAACCCTCCTCGCCCTTGAACATGATGTAGAGTCTTCGTCTAAGATCGTACGCGGGGAGGAGCATGATTTGCTGAAACGACGTCTCGAAGATATTGTCTCTCGTCACATTGATTTTGACGTGACTCGGAAGTTGGTTCGACTGAAACAAGAATAAGCTTGATGACTCAACAGTTTCATCTACCCCAGCCGTGCCATTGGGTGGCATTGTCTCGTAGCTGTGACATTAAATCGCTTTCATGTGTTCATTGAACCATCGCACCAAGTTCTGAGTCGGTCAAGTCCAAGATGAGCCAGTTAAATTGGCGAATCCTGTAGACCGGTACCGGGCCTGGCCTGGCCTGGCCAGTTTCCGGCCACTGCGGTAAACGACAGAAATGTATCAAACCTGGCAGAGAAATCTGAACTGTCCTAACTTCCATTTGAAACTCCTTTCGTACGCAACTGGAACACCATAAGAACCAATTGGGCTGAAAAACGAAAAAACAAATGAAATTGAGGAGAAATCTGACAAACTCGCTTTAAATCCAACCCGCCAGCTTTCGATCCAGGTCGCGGATCAGTGAACGTCGTTGCCTTTTTATTATGATCGACAAAATATCGGACACCTTCATTCGTGTATCGTATCTCCCAACCAGACGGAAGTGGCTCCTCCGTCGCAACGATCCTCCTACGATAAGAGACTTTGAAAAATTCTCATGTAATTGTGGCATCACAGTGTACTCACCCTTGCGTTCTGGGATCCTCCCATTGAGTTGTTCTCGTGTTGTGGTTGACAAAGTACACGCGATTGTTCTCGTCCTTTCGCTTTTCTGAGAGAGAGAAGATTCTCCATTATGTCAAGTTGTGACAGGCTCGCTAATTCAATCGGGCATTTCCGATCACAGACTGTAGATTTGCTACAACGACCGGGAATTGAGCTCAAATCTCTCAATCGCGTTGTGCGTTCTTAACAAACAACCATACTAGCAATTTGTCTCGGTGCATACCCCATCCTTTCGGTAACGGTCCTCCGTCATCTTCCGGAGTAGACTGTTGTTGTTGCTGTCCGCCGACCATGAATCGTTGATTGTATGCCTGAACGAAATGAATGCAACGTACCGTTCGGACTGGAAATCAGCTGACAACTGACCTGCTGCTGGTTTTGGAGATTATTTCTCTGGTTCATGAACTGAGCGTAGTTCTGAACCCTCTGCACAGTCGGACGCTGCCATGTCGTGGATCGTGTGTTGTGGTCGACGTAATACACACGTTGTCGATCATCAACACGACGTTCCCAGCTATAGCACAAATATGAGAGAATAAAATAATCAGGACTGTGACATCATAATGCGAGAGGCATACCCAGAAGGAAGCGGTTCTGGTCTTTCCCACGTCGTCGTTCGAGTGTGGTGATCCACATAGTACATCCGACCCATCGGGTCAAGACGTGATTCGTACCTGGAAAGCAACACAATCAGGAGCTTGCGGAGGAGTTTGGAGTCCGCCACAATATCTCACCCTTGCGGTAGTGGAGGCGGCGGCGGAGTCGGAGCAGGCTGTGAACTTTGCTTCATTTGTTGGCCGGCACTCGGAATCTGAAAGACATTTCATCATCAACAACAAAAAAGGTTCAGGATTTCTGCGACAAACTTACTCCCGCTTGAAGTGGACTTGCACCACCAGAGGGCGCCACTGCATTATTTCTAAGAGAGGGGTTCGTATCTGTAAAAGTTGACAGAAATTAAGTCACAGAACAAGCACCAACTACGAGGCAGAAATAAAAAGGTCTTACTTGGTACATTTGGAGCAGGCGGTCGACTGGGAGCGGGAACGGGTCTATTGTTCGTCTTCCTCCTTGCTCCCGTACTGCAAACAGAGACATCTAGTGGCCATAGTTATGAATATCTACCGTAATTGATCTCACTTGAGGGAATTCCTGGGAGGAGGCTGCGGTGGAACAGCTGTTGGTCTCGAGTTATCGGTCGCGGTTGAGTTGCTGCTAGAGAAACTCGTTCCTGGCATTCCTGCTTTACACAAAAATCGAAATATTAGTGAGGATGACGTTGACACTCCGGGCCATGAACCAATATGACTATTGAATATGAAAAATCTTTCAAATGGGGGAGAGGAGGTTCTGACCCACAGAATCCGGCCTCTGGCTGCATCCCTGTGCAGGGTACATGAGGTCATCCATACAAATCTAAACATTCCCCGAAACAAAACCATTATTGCATCATAGCATTCACAACTTAAAATGACAAGAATGACTCATGCTGATGTAATAATGCGACTCTAATAATAATATATTGATCTTACACAATTGGATAGTCAGAGGAAAGAACATACCTGGAGGTCGGGGAGGAAGCGGAGGAGCTGCTTCTACTTTAGGACTTCTGGGAGGAACAGGAGGAGGGGAGGAGAATGGAGCTGCAGAAGAATGAAAACCTTCTGTGAGTCATGGAAAGAAAAACAAAAAAAATAATCCAAGCATCAGAAAATAGTTTAATTCAACATTTCCTGACGAGGATAAACAGGAAATATTCAAAAAATATCAAAATGATGGTGATGGAAAGATTTGAAATCGTTCCATCAATAGAGAACTGAAAGCATTCTGACAACACAATGAACGGACAAACCTGCATCGCCGTTGGCAACAACTTCCAATTGATCCATGGATAAGTTCATCCCATCGAGAATGACGATGATTTCCCCGATATGTTCGGTCGGATTTTTGCCTCGAACGACGAGCTTCACTTCAAGGTTGGACACTGTGACATGATTACGGTTTGCATTCTCAAAGATCAAACAACACGATACTATTGTTTGGCCTGACTCTCTCTAAATCACTAGAATCAGAATTTTTGGAAACAACCAGGTCTACTGTACAAGCTTCAAAATGACTTACGTTGCCCGTTATTTTGTTTGAGAGTTTCCAACAAACTGAGTTTAGCCGAGCCGACTTCCGTGTCGGATTTCATATTGTTGTAGATGAACGCTTTGAACTCGAGGATTGACGTCGTTTTTACCAAACTGAAATATAATTCAACGATCAGGGTGTCTTGAGGTGAGGTCAAGGGTCAAAGGATACTGTAGGATTTTTAAGAAATGTATGTCATGATTAGTGTAGCCTAACGCAGTAGAGATGACATGGGCAGTTGGATTTGTAGAGGAAACCTGTAATAAAGTTTATTCACAAACTCACATAATAAACGGTTCATCCCATTTCGGATTGTTCGTCTTGTATATGACTTGCGTTTTCTTGGGAGGCTCCGTGTCAACTCTCAGCATCACATACGAGTCAATCACTTTTACATTTCCAAGCCAGTTCTTCGGATGGAGGCTTCCACTTTTCACTGTGAAATGATGAAATCCAGAGTGAATTCAAACAGACCAAACAGAAAAAGCAAGGAATTCAAATTTTTGCCAATGACAAAATCCTTCCTTCACAAAAGTCGATAATACTTGCAGCAGAAGTTAGCAAGATTGATTCATGGCGATCTCTAGGTCTAACAATGTAAAACAAATATTTCGCTTACTTACCAGTTACTTGCAGTTGGGACAACTGGCTGGACAGACCAACTGGCCCGTTGGACTGCATTATATCCAACAAAGATTACTTTTGCAATGAACGCATCGGAGTTGCTTTTCTGTTGAAAAATCTAGGCCAACTATCTAGAAATGAAACAAAAGTCAGAAAAGTTTTCCCAAAAAACTTCCAACCTTGTTTGAAGCCTGATATAAAACGCCCAGAGCTTGCTGATTGAGCTTGCTGGTAAGATCGGCCAATCACTATTTTAAACAATGCAGGACTCTCTACGTCCACACAGTTGACGGGGATGTGTCATCTACGGACGACAACAAAAACCCTATCTGATAGCCGCCATTGTGATGTCATTGTCGTCGACGGAAGTCGTAGACAGCTGATATAAGGAGAGGGCGGAGAGGCTACGATCGGCCGTGACAAACGCGCAGCGACGCCCCGCAGCAATTAGTGCGCGCCGAATTCGGGCGAATACCTAACCCAATTAATCTGACAAAATTTACCAGAAGACCAAAACTCTGTTACCTCACAATAAAGTTTGTCGAGTGACGTATGTCACATGAACAGCTGATCACTGAAGCGTGAAACTGCTGATATCTAATCATAAAAGTCGATTGTTACGATTAACTGCCATCACCATGATTAAGTCAGCAACGACATTTGAGGCGGCCTGACCAACGCTGCTTGCAACTTGAGTAACTGGCCTCGACTGACTTCCGACGATTTACTGAAAAATCACAAATATCAACCTGCTTGCTTGAGCGATACCGATTACGCCTAACTACGAATATCGGCCACACGGCAATTTGTCGTTCTCTGCCCTACACAGAACGGGTTTGTTGTCGAAATCTTTTTATTAATAGAAAAAAACATCCAATTGTAGGCCTACTTGGAACACTTGGTGGCGCGCATTCCACGGCTCACAACCAAAGAACAGAAACAACAAACAACTTCACGTAAACTTTTGTCATGATACAATACTAACCGCTCGGCCATTGTTCACAGTAGAGAAGTTTGCCGGCTGGGGCTCTTACTGGAAGTGCATTTAAAATATATGACGTCACTACGCCATTGGTCCACGGCCCCATGACGTCACATATGAAACATCCAGCCGATGATTCAACTCTAGTGTGAACAGGACCCATCACTCGCTAGTGCTTTGCTGCAAATTTCAGAAAATCACAGAATTAAGTGCGTAAAACTGAAAGTCAGTCACATGACGACTATTTTCTTGGTCGTTTACAAATAGGCAGACTATCAGAGTTACTGGATTCGGTTGAGGGATTTCGTTTTCTGGATGACGTCATTTCAAAATGTCCGCGTAATGATGAGGTCGATGGCAAAGGGTCAGTCCTCCTGCTGCTTCTCTCTTCTGGACTTGAGACGTCTAGGGGACGACCTGAAGATGAGATGAAGAGGTTAGTGGTGGTAAAACTGATTTATGGCTTGAAAAGATTTTGATGACGAGTCTTGAGTCAAATTTCCATTTCATTGTCCGAGTCGTCAAAGCACTCATGTAAGCCGAGTCATGATACCACAAAGTCACCATGCAAGGAAATTGGGAGCCAGCCAGAGCAGTCACGGTCATAAGCACCCCAACCCTCCAGAATGCATCTAATTGTTTAAAACGTACCGATGATTGGAGGTGATCTTTGCGATCTTGTATTTGGAGAATTCGGATGACTTTGAACACTGACACCAGCCATTGCTCCACTCAACCCTGGATAAAACTCATTTGTTTGTGTGCGTCAGTGAATGTGAGAGAGAGAGCACTGACCTTGCAATGATACAGCTTCATGAAACTGTTGCAGATCTTGTTCATGAGAACGATGCGGGGATTGTTTTGTTGAACGGGCCAACGAAGTCCCTCGGTGAGGAGAACGACCGCAGATAAAGCTTAAGACATCTTCTCGTCTAAAACAATTACGAATTTCTACTTTGAGAGCTGTTAAGCAGACTCTGATGGTCACCCATCTAAATTCAAACATCCCACCCTGTTGCACCCGATGAACAGGCAGAGTCACAAAAATTCGTCGTATTTCTGGTTCAGCTGAGACTAGGCATTAAATTGCAACGCTCTTTCTTACGGGGCTGTCTAAACCATAGATCATGCGATTGCCCAGCACAAAAACAACAATATTAACAGACCGAGAAAACGGAAAACGTTAACAACTAACCTGATGTTTCTCTTACGCTTTCGAGTCCATGCAAGAAATTCTTTATTGCGACGCTGATTTCCGCATTGAATCGCAAGTTCTCTACTCGCTTTCATCGCATCCGAAAACTCTGGAATGGAAACAAAGGAAGAGATGATAGCACAAGTGTTTGAGGCTGCAAGGAGAACTCCCGTGTCGTATCGAGCTAATCAACTTCAAGTTCATGGCGAAATATAAAATCTCATTTTCTCTCTGTGAGAGACTACGATGTAAATGCAACAAAAACATGTATGGTCCTAACCGTTGGCGCTCACTTACGGAACCATGTGGAGACCTTGGATTTAACCTAAGATCTATGATGAGATCGGAGTCATAGAAGAGTGGGAAAGAGAGACAAATCTCTCACCTCTATAAAGCTTTGTTACAGAAAATGCGGCTTGTTGAAACGGTTCCCATGCTCCCTCTTCATCTTGGAGATGTTCTTGAAAAACAATAGCGTGTGAGGAGGCAATTCCTCATAGCCATGCTAAGCGGACAACCGTACCTCTATGAAGTTGCGTGATCGCGGTGGCTGTTGATTGAAACAACACCCAAAGTCTTTGCTCCGTATTTTTCTGATAATTGTTGCTTTGGACTTCGTACGACGCTTCGTTTTCAGCCTGCAGTTGATCTAATTCATGACCTCAAAGTCTTGCAACAAATCGCTCAACAAACTAACCTCTATCAGCAGCTGTTCTTCCCATGAACTCAACCGGTTGACGGAATGATGCTCAGGGATGTCACCATGTATGTCCCTTCGGCTCCGACATCCTTGCTCATCCATTACACTATACTATAGGGATAATATGGCTACTGTTTACGTGGTGCAGTTGCAATAGTGTAGTGGTATGTCGTATCAATACTCTGACACACACAACGCATTCCATATATGTGCCGAAATGTCATCTTTCTTGTATAATTTCAAGTAAATTTAGAAGACATTGAAAATAGAGCGCATGATGCGCTGACAGTGACAACATGTCGTTGGGTAGGGCCTTTTTGCATGTGTACAGGCACGCGATACTATAAGCACATATATACCTAATACAGCTACTATTGCACAATTACAGGTACGAACCATCTCCAAATGCTGGAATACATTCGAACGATGACGCTAAGACCGGCTAAGCGGACTGCGGAATTACCAATACTAAAAAACGGACCTCCATAGCTCACTATCTCACTCTGCAACAAATTAGACCTAATGATCGGTCAATCCAAACAGGGCCAGCTATACCAACAGAATATACCGTTGTCGGATACCGGTACAGGAAATGTTTCACGATTGTTGAAAGAAGCAGTAATTCGACAAACTTACTTTCGAAGGTATAATTTAAAATCACTTGTGAGAATTTCATCACAAAATGCAACATTGATGAAAGTCCGACTTCTAAACTGCTGCCCAGCGGCGCCCTGCCGCACTCGCTTCTCCTTCAACACACCGAACTCCAGAGTCGACTGGGAGAGTAAAGGGATCGGATTTCCGGATATACCGGTTCACAGAGGGAGGATCGGGCGTCAGAGGGTGTTGTCGGCATTCGATACGTAGTGACTTGAGAAAGTGATTGGCCTAAATGTAGACCATCCTCCATGCCACAACAAAGTTTCTCTAATCGTATTTATTCCAAAAGAGTGTATGGGGGGTAGGGCCTCACACAACCATTGATGCTGTACAGCAACTTAGGCAGCTTTTAAAATACGATAAAGAATTAAAATAAATTTCCAGTATTTTTTTCATAGTTTTATCAATTTCATCTTCTTTTATAAACCTGAAATCGAGCTGAAAACCTTAGTAAATACCGACATGGGTCAGCGAGTAGTTGACATGACTCGTCACTGCTGTCTTCCGGAATCGACAACACAGATAGTTGCTGCAAGTTTCAAGTACGCTTGTCAATAATGGGTATTTTCGACAGTATTCCGGTTCATATGGACTATGTTGGACAAAAAAACTCGGAGCAGGTTTTCCAAGTTATCGCTGTGACGTTTGGCGTCATTGGATACGCTGTTGGCTACATTTTCCAACAACTAAGCTACACAATGTTCATTTTGGGAGTGGGATGTCTTTTAGGAAGCCTGATAACAATTATACCGTGGCCTATGTATCGACGAAATCCAGTGAAATGGCAGAAACCTAACCTTGAGGATTCCACGAAGGAGGAGTCGAAGACAACTACACCGAAATCTGGGAAGAAAAAGCAGAAATAAGCTGACCCGCACAATGAATGGCTGATGATGACATTCCCGCGCCGAGTGACTTTGCTCGCTCGATTTTCTCCGTATTTAGTGGAAATTGTTTTTAAGTTGGTGGATGGATTTGTGCAGGTTGAATTACAGAGTGCAATGGAAAACTGAAATAAATTTGAATTGCGAAACTGTATTTTGTTTTTGTCGAGAGATTGAAGGTCGGAACGCAAGAATCGTGGCATAAGTCCGTGGCCTCTGGTGCCACGCCTCACGAAGCTCATATCGCACAACCAGTGATGGGCACTTTCAACAATAGTGCTATAATAACGTTTCAGAAAAAATATTTGAATAAATTATCGACTGCGGTGTTACTTGGAGAATCACTATTCGCCATCTGTCACAGGCTCACGGCAACCGCACCCTAGCGGCCACGGACTGTCCGTGGCGCACGCGACATCGCAGCAGCCATCTGGCACGAACAGTTAGCAGAAGCAGCGACAACGCGGACTGCGCCAGAATTTGTTCAAATTTCGGGAATCAACGCAGTTTGGTCAATTTTGAGAAAGTTTCTTGGAGACGATCACGTTGCCCATCTCCCAGGAATATCTCGTCAGCTGTAGAGGCGAGTATGGACCACGCAGAGGAGCAAGCGTCTGAGATAGAGGCTTTAGAATCAATTTACTACGACACGTTCACCGTCTTGTCGGAAAACCCGCACAGCTTCCAGTTCGATATTTCCGGAGAAGGCGAGGAGGATGAGGCTTCAATGGTTCGAATAGGATTCACGTTTACGCCAAAATACCCGGAAGAAGCCCCGACTTATGAAATAGTGGAGTGTGAAAACCTGGAAGATGATAATAAGTTAACAAACGTCATAAACTCTGAAATTGAAAACAATTTGGGAATGCCTATGGTGTTTACAATTGCGACCGCCGTCCAGGAATATCTCAACGGAATCCAGGACGAAATCAAGAGGAAAGAGGAGGAAGAAAAGAAAAGAATTGAAAAGAAACTAAAGGAGGCAGAAGAGAAAAAATTTCATGGAACTCCGGTCACTGTGGAAACGTTCCTCGCCTGGAAATTGAAATTTGATGACGAAATGAACGAGCGGAATACAATCAAAGAAAGATCTGGTGAAAAACTGAAATTAACCGGAAAAGAACTTTTCCTCTCGGATAAAAATATTACTGAGGATGAAATTCTGGAAGGCGAAAATGCAGGCGTTACAATCGATGAAAGTTTGTTTGAAGATTTGGACGATTTCGATCTTGAAGACGACCCAGATTTTGAACCTGATGATTTTTCATGACCTATATTATGACCTTGTGACTAAACGCGAAAAGATATGGAGAAATTCAGCGTTCCTTGCTGATGTCACTCAGTTGGTGGGATGTTATTGGTAATTGCTTCGATTCCTCTCTTTTTTTCCTATTTCCAACAATCAGTCATTTCATGTTCCAAACGATGCAACTCCAAGACAGCCCGGTGGATATACCTCAGTACCGGTATCATTAAGGGTTGCGCTCCTTCACATTTTAGGCAGTAAATCTAGACCTGCTATACTTTCAAACCGCCCACCCATCCGACAATAGTCTTAAACATTGAGTGGAAGAGAGAATGTTTGCTATAAAACTGATTAAAATGCAAATATAGCTACAGAATGTCGATCGTCAAAACACATGAATATAAAATATGGAATAGTTATTTGAATATCAACATCTGGCTTGTAATAATGTCAAAATCTGAAAACAAACTGATGAACTCAGTAAAAGATATGCTTTGTTTTGACGAGTACTGTCGAAGCTAATGTATTCAGCTGATAATACAGTTAGATAAGAGACACAGTAACGTAGATTTGTGCGACCCGCGTACAATTGCCTACGTTTTGTTGTCTCAAGGCCACAGTAAATGTACAGGCCAATCCGATGATGAGTTAAAAACGCATAACTGCGTTGACATCACAGCCCAAACAATCTCTAAGAGACAGAATCGGCAGCTGTTGTTTTTAACAAAAGGTTTCAACGTGGCTTTCTTCGAACCATCGCTTTTATGAATGCATTCATCAGTTTGATTATTTCTAAAACATTGTCTGTTACAAAGATAAATTCACCGCGACCTTCGACCTCCACACGTAGTTGATTGTTACTAGCAGCTCCAAATGAACGCATCCTGTCAAAATCAAGAGTTTTTTTGTTGTTTGAATTCACCCTACTAAGGTAATATACGGTCAATGCTTAGTAGGCGTGATCACACTCCCCTGATACTGAATGCCAAGAGGAGAAGGAGCAGCTACTCGTTATCAGAGGAGGAGATTGTCTAACCTCTTGCTGTCAGCTTACCCAGAATATGTGAAGTGATCCATGACGGTCGGGTTTCCTCGTTTGTAGATTTTGATTCCATCGCTTGCTACTCCTATTGTTAGTGCGGAGTCACCAAATGCTGATTCATTGTTTGTCACTGGGAAGAGGGTGGATCCGAACCCAGGCCATGTCCTCGCCAGTTTCACGTATTCAACCTCACATAGAAATCAGTTTCGTCAAAACTCAGTCGTGTATCAACTTAGGGAATGGCATTTCAATTTATTACATTCTTTCACAATTTGAAACGTGGAGTGTGTGTGTGTGGGTACAGATGACCTAGTGGCTGGATTGGTTAGGGCGAGCTTTCGCTATGGTTCCACGCCTTTTTCGAAATATATAAGTGGGTTAGGGCAGTTCACATTTAACGAAACATCAAAGTGTTCCCCATGATCACGTAAACACGCGTGGTTCCATTTTAGCACAATGTTCCCTTGAGCACGCAGTTCCCCGTAAGCACGTGGTTTCACGAGAGTACAATGTTCCCCATGAGCAAGTAGGCACGTGTTCCCCATGAGCACGTAATTTACGTCAGTGCAGTGTTCCCCATGAGCGCTTGGATCCATGTAGGCATAGTGTTTCCCATGAGCACGTAAGCAAGTGTTCTCCGTAACCACATGGTTACCCGTGAGCACACTGTTTCTCATGAGCACGTAATTCCAGGTAAGCATTTGGTATTTGTGACGTCACGAGTTGGAACACCCTCATTTATCGAGGCTGGCTGCGTCCCTGCTCAAGACCCTAGCAAGGAGGATGAGTTCGAATCGCAGGCCGTGTCATATCATCAGTGTCTCTACAGGATGTCTGGGAACAAAATCCTCTCTCGCTAACTCTCTCAGTCTCACTAGCTCCGTAATCGCTCACCACGGCAGACGATTCCGTCATTCCCTTCAACTTATACCATCGATCAACGATATTTGACTTGACGTCTTGTAATTCCTCACGGAACAACGTCTCGCTCATCTCATCTTGGCTTGCGTCTTCCTTGATACGCTTGATCGATTTCCACTTGAGGGAGTTTAGAAGGTTGGAAGACTGAAGCAGAAAAGAGAGTTCAGACAATTACAAAATTTTGATCTCGCTCCCTCTGTCTCTCTCTCCCGCTTTCAACCAATATCAAAAATTTTGAGAAATCGCATCTCCAAGAAAGGAAATTTCTGATCGAATCGTAACCTGCGACAGCATTCTTACCTTCTTCTTCGTCAAATTCTGTCCGTTTGCGAATCCAAGCGAGAGAGATCCTCGTTGCGGCGAGCGACGTTCAGGAAGAGAACTTTGCGGCAAAGACAATTGATTCGTGTTATCAACGAGATCGTACGCTCGTCGCATTTTGCAAACCGGATAGAATTCTTCGATATGTCGACTGAACAGAACGAAGATAATAAACACTGCCATCTAGTGTTGAAACTGTATCAAGCTCACTCCCAGTTCATCTTCTGATAATCTCCTTTCTTGAATTGTGTTCGAAGCGCGGCAAGTTGTCGAGTCACCTCGTCGTTCGTAGGATACAAACCATTGATCACGTGCTCATGAATCTATCAAAAATATATTATTACGTCATCAATGCACGGGAGTGTTTGATTTCCTCCAAGAATATTTGTCACATCCCAAATCAAGCCAAGCGTGACGAACCTCCTCAAACAAGAACAAATATTCGATCGAGGTTTCCTTCGCTTCCATTGGATTGAAGACACAGTAGAGTTTGAAATACAATATCCAACGTTTCTCCGACGTGTCCGAATTTGTGGCGGTCCCGTTGTTCAGCCTGAAACATAGTGGTCACATGGTCAGCGCAGGCCTGGTCATTGGTCACCATATCTGGACCATCCACATATGGCAGACTATTCCACAGTCGATCAAATCATCATAAGCATTAGGATAACGCAGCAGAATAATTCCAACCACCACGTGCATAATGCCGACCTTTCAAATTTAGCGATGACATCGGCAACCACAGTGTTGGCTTCAATCGCTTTATCTTCATTCCCTCGGCGTTCGAACAACGCGAACGTGTTGCTGTTACTTTCCTGGTCCATGCCTCGAAGAAGTTTCTTTACGACCTGTTGATAAAACACATCACGATGAATTGTGGGTTCAAAATCATCGGTTTTACATGATAATCAGTACGTACAAACTCCCAGAACTACTATTTACGATGACTGTGGTACTTTAGAGTCATTCTAGAACTGCACCCTTCTACATCATACAGCGCTTGTCGGGACAGATCTACTGAGCCCTACGTTTTGCAAGTAAATAAATATTGCCGTTCCATACCTCTCCCGCTGTTGTCGCAGAATTGATCTGAATCTCGCAAGTAGCTCCTCCGTAACAATATACAGTTGTGACCAAACTTCGACATTCAAGGATCGCAACGATCTCCTCGATGGATGGAACTTGGAGTCGGTGGCGTGTTTTCTTCAAGGCTTCCATCGCGTAACAACCGTACTGAGCTGCAGGAGATTCCGGATACTTTTCTTGAACTCTGAAGAAAATATACGAATATAGCTGTGACTCACGGCCCATTAGAGGGACAGGATCTACACGTCAGGTTAACGTCGGTTCCGTTTAAACATCCAGAAATGTTTCAAATCATGGCATTTTTGCAACAGGGCAACGGTTCAATCACTTTGACTATGCTTTATAAGCAGGAAGAGCGAACTGGGATGTATGCTTCTAAAGGCCAGGATGTGGCAGGCGGTCCTTGATTTGCTCAACTAGGATACTCAAGTCCAACAAACCTGTTGAGATGAAACTTCAAGTACTGCATGACCTTCCTAGACGGATGATAAGCGCAGCACATGCATGCAATGAGATGCCAGTAGTGTGGACATGACGTCACGTGGAGTTGCGATTGCAATTCTTCCTTCGATGTGAGAGGAGCTCGATAGATGGCCGTCTGCTTGATTAGTTGAAGGTAAAACTCGTCTTGGAGCGACGAGAATGCGTGCAGAGGACGAAGGATTTTCTGAGAACATGATGAAAGGTCATGTTGAGTTCAATTAGTGGCATGCAAAACCACAGACCTGGATGGCAGCGGCCTCTTCCTCGATACTTTGGAATGTTTCGTTCTCCATTTGTAGCAGAACACCGAACAATCGAGTCGCTTCGTCCCTCAACGTGAAGTGATCCTCACGGTGCGGTACCTGTCAAATTAGAAACAACCATCAATATCCATGTTTCAGAAAGTCTCGATTTACACAATGTACCTGTTCGTACACTAGAGGAAGTAGAGAAGAGCGAATGATCTCGTCGGTTTGTCGTAAAACCGGGTTCTTCTTGTAAATCAAGTCGATCTCTTTGTCTTCGCTCACATCCTAAAAGAAATGTCATCGATCAGTTTTGGTCTCCAAAAATCAGGTCTGCCCGGACAAACGAACCGGCTCCCAACCTAACTCGGGGTCACAAACTACTCTTTATGGTGTCACTTTTGAAGGGTCAATTCTGTAAACTTCAATTTTTGAAACGGACTCGATTTCAGGGTAATATCACAGTCCTTTGTGATCAAATCATACAAACCCTGAATTTGCCGAGCAGTTGTTCGGTCCGTGTGACGACCATCGTATTTGAATCGATTGCGGTCTGGATTTCCGAATACCAAGTCTGCGCATCGTTGAATAATTTCGAGTTGAGATGCAAAGTATGCTTCCTTCCGTACACGACGATCTCCCAGAAGCCCGTCGTTTTCTGGAAATACATAGCAGTATGACATCACACACGCAACAAGATTGCAGAGTACGAAACGGTCCAGGTGAAATTAACACACGACTGATCTACCGTTGCATCAATTATACCTGTTGATATTCATCGGGAGCAGAGACGATGCAAAGACTGTTCAAAGGGAGGCATCCGAGTTTCTGCGAACTGCTCGGAGATTTGTAATATTCGATTGCATTCTGCGTTAATTTGAAGAAACGCTTCTGATATGTCATTCGATTCTTCTCCGGCACTCCGCGGAACAACCAACCCTGAGTCGTTGATCCAAGATACTGAGAAAAATGATGCTTTGTCATGTCACAAATATGTTCAAAGAATAGGGGAACTACAGATGCAATATGGCCAAAATAGAGAGAGAGAGATGGACTGCACCAAGTCAACTGAGTACCCACACACCGCCAAGCCGGTTAGAAACACTGCTGAAAGACGAAGGTCAATATTCTGCTAAGCTCTATGATAGCACAATGACTCACGTCTCCGTGCGCAGTGTTCTGTTTACTTTCATTGAGAAGCGTAATCCAGTGGTGCATCTCTTCCTGATTCTCACAAGCGAACGAATGAACTCGCTGTGACGTCATCACCACAAACGAATGCTTTTTACCTGGAATGATCCATTGTTTAGTCACTATTACCCAGAATGTAAGTGAGTCAACAAGGGGTAAGAGCTTCAGAAATCCCCCGAAAGGTAAACTAACATGGAAAACAATTTCCCGACCATCCGAGTGGTTGGATCGTACCTGAAAGTTCAGCAGCGTTCACACTTTGTATGTCCTGAACTTCGACGGTTCCGGAAGCGTTTCTGGGGTTAGCTTGCGACTTCTCCATGGCAGCAATCTCCTCGTTCGAGCTCGTGTGGATTTTCGACAACACACTGAAAGATGCACGGTACTTGGCTACTGAAGAATCAGAATCTCAAAACAATGTCTACAAACCTGAACCAATCAGTCTCCTCATCTTCGTTGTCTGCTGACAAATGATATGATTTTGTTGATGACATCACAATGTCAATTCCGTTAGCTTTCTCCGTCTCGTCAGTAATCTCAGTCGCCTTGTGAATATTGATGACACCTTTCTGTTTCGCTCCTTCCTCGTCGTTATCGAAGAATTGAAGTTCGTTCCCATCGATCACAAACCACCTGAGATGGATACACGAATCAGAGAGATCGAAAGTTTGGCTTGTCTCAGTCGTTCACGAAAATCTCTCCAACCAACTGACTGGTGGCTGGTACAATAAACGGAGTAGAAAACTTTACTTTTTCTGCCACGATTTCCTTGGAAGCGTTCCTCTCAACGACCCGACTTTGGAAGCGGATGACTTCTTGTTCAGCCATCCACACTTGATATATTCCTGCTTGCTTCGGAAGAACATAAACAGATCGTCCAGTAGAACGCACCATCGCCGTTTCCATTGGTTACGAATGCCACCCTAGAACAATAATCGGTTGCTACTGACAACATATATAAAATCCACCCGATAGAGAAAAAGGGGCTTCAAAAGTTTCTCAATTACGTTTTAAACAAGGTCACTAGATATTGTTACCTTGACTAGCAAATATCCGTGGAAATAAACCGAATGCTTCCAATTCGTATCAGCTGGTAATCCAGCAGCCACATCACCCTCCGCTGCTTCTTCACTCACATAGTCGTCACTCGTGAATGTTGAGTCGGAGAAGAATGAGTCAGTTTCTGAGTCAGGGTAGCTCGGTCTTCCTGCCGAACGAGATGTAACTTGTTAACGACAAGTCATATACATGATTACCCTACTATGGCATATCAGACAGAATCTCCATCAATGACTTGGGTTTTACAACACAAAAATAAATAATTGTGACTAGACAATGCAGGTAAGGCATCGTTGATGTAACCGAACTACATTGTAAGCAACCCGAGAGAGGAATTCATATGTCGCAAGTAAACAAACGACTGGCGACTTTTCTGTGCCTCAAGCAGGTGAGACAACCCACGTCTGCATCTATCGCTGACCTAGTTATCTGCTCGTTAAGTTTTAACTCATGACTCACGAGCATCTTCCGGTTCGATATCGTAAATATGTTCTTCCAGTTCCGTCATCGCCGGGATCATTCCTTCCTCCTCGTCGTCCGATTGCATCGGCGTGATGTCACGAACGTCAATTCCGACATCTTCAATGTTCTCTCCTTCAATCAGATTGTCCAGAGTTGATTCCAATTCTTCAAATCCGAGATCCTGGACAAGTCGAACAATAATGTCTCAAATGAGAGAGAGAGAGAGACCGACGCACTGAGACTGCAGATTTTTCACCGCAGTACGCAACAAAAATCCGGGTTAAAAACTCATTGTTACACATAACAAAATTCCACGCATCAACGAGCGCAGTTAGATGCGATCAAGTTATCCTTTCGGATAAAATTATCATGTCACCACAAATTCTAGCCTCCCAATATTTGTATCTAGCTTTTTTGTGATTGTTTGTATTTGCAGTTTATGTTAGCAGAGCATTTAAAGGAATATAACTGAGCATGAAGACCTCACCCCGTTTCCGTGGAGATTGTGTTGACTGACATCCTGCAACATTGTCCTTCAGTATCAGAAAAGTTTCAACACTAGGTGGAGTTCTAACAGAGGTCGGTCTAGTGTGGCCCCATTTTGATGACCATAACAACGAATCACACCCCAGGTTACGGAAAGGGCGTCCGATATTAGAATCACTCCCAAGTTATGAGCAATTCGGCCCAGCATGGCCACCCACAAGCGAATGACAAGGATGAAGAATGAATTCCTACCTTGAGGATGTCCATTTCATCGTCAGGTTCTTGGAATTTTGGAACTTCTTCGATCACTGGCTCAGGCTGAACAGACAACGTGTTAAAATTCATTCCGCTCGTCAGACTCCGACTCAGCCGCACTCACCTTAACTGCTTGGAGTTCTCTAATCTCTCTCTCTAATTCCAAGATTCTGTCTAATTCTGCTCGTTCCGCCTCGGAAATATCCGCCGGCATTTCGTCGTAGATGTTTTCGTCGGCTGCAAAATAATCAAACAGTTGATAACAGAAAATTTGGCCTCAAGTCGAGGAAGTTTTGTCAAATACAATTTCTCTCTCAAGTCTAAGAAGGAACTCACAAGAATATGATTTGTTTCCTTTCCTGACGGTCGAGTAAGCGCTGTCTCCGCTCGCGTCGTCGGCGTCTTTCAACACAGCATCAAAATCGGCGAGTATCGCACTCTGTGACATCAACAAACCATCGATTAAAATCTGTGAGGGAATGTGATTCCATGCAGCATGCTTTTAAATAGTGATGGTGAACAGAACATGCATTTCATGGCACGTAACAGTTGGGATGCAGCAACAAAACAATATCCCCAGGCTCGACCGGTTTATTAAATTGTTTAGGTTCGATTAGTAAATCGAGCAACATGACAGGGCCTGTAATGGTTTTTTTCTCTCTTTCTCTCTTTGAGCTCAATTCTCAAACGGTCCATCAACCAACCACAAATTAAAATTAAAGCTTGCGTTCATTTTCCAGTATTTCAAACGGGTTTCAGGTCATATTAACGGAATGAGTCGAATTACCACAGAAGATTTAGGGTTAACGCATGACCGAACTTGATGTAATGAGGAGATTAGCAACATGCAAATTGTTAGCAGATTATCAGCAAGTGCAAGTACTTCACGAAGCGGCTCCCTTGCCTTTTTGGAGCCAACTTTGTGGAGAATCCGGTCCTCGCTGAACGGATACGGGTCGTCATAGAAACCAGGGGAATCCCCAAGAGAGTTGATAGCAGACAGCGACGAAATGAAATCATCTTCTGAAGGACTCAGCAAATCAGCGCCATCCAGTGGTGGAAGTGGCAACAAATCAGCGCCATCCAGTGGAGGCGGTGGGAAAGTGTCAATATCAAACACATTCTCTTCATCGTAAAAAACTGTCGAAGTTTCTTCCGTCACCGGGCTCGGAGGAAACTGCTGCAAGAAAACCAAAGAAAAACAAACTGAAAATCGCTCATGCATGATGCCATGGACCATTTCGACGACGCTGCTAAATCAACAAAGCGGCATAATTGTGATGCAATAATGTCCGCAGCAAAACCAAAGAAGCTCGAAACAGTCAATTAAGTTCTCTCGATGCTATCAGTAAAAAACAAAAATCAAAAAAACGCAGGAACCTCTTTCTCTTGTTCTTCCAATTCCAATTGTTTTTCTCGCTCGAGACGTTCCTAATAATTAATTCGTCATAATAAAAATAGAAACACTTATCATGTGATCACAATCAGATAGTTACCTCTTCTTCCTTTCGTTCTCTTTCTTCTCTCTCTCGTTCTATTCTCTCTCTTTTCTCTCTCTCCATTTGTTCTTTCAGTGCAAGCAGTTCGCGATGCTTCTGAAGAATCATCTGGAAAAAATAGAAAGATATTGTGATTTCCACTTTATTACATCATAACTCAGCACGACACTGCAGTTGTGATGCCATAGACTACCTTATATTTCCTTCTCTGCAACAATCCGCGAGTATATTTCTGGATGACAATTGTCTTTTCAAGTCGAATTCTCTCTTTCTCTCGTTTTTCTGCGAGCAGTTGACGAAAGACAATTCTCGCTTTTCGACCTCGTTCAACGCGTTGTAGAAGAAGGATCGCACGGACCGTTCTCTTGAAACGACGCATCGCAATGAAGCCCTGAAATTAGAAATCATTCAAACCGATGTCCCGTTGATGGGTGGACTAAAGTTTGTAGGTGTGAGAGACTTGTTGTCAAGAATTGAAATTGAGACTTGTTGTCAAGAATTGATTGATTTGCAAGCAATGGATCTGGTCCGGTCTGAGACAAGCTTACCCGGACATGTCGTTGCACATGAACGATCATTCTCTTCATATTTAGAAAATGTCTTCGGCACGCCACCATTCGCAAAGTCTTCTGAACCACGACCGCAGCAACTTTCACTTTCTCTTGACGAGATTTCTCCAACTTTTGCTCCAAAGCTTCTTTCAAAAACACCTGAAAATCGAGAGATACTTGCCCACTGATTGAGCCTCAGTCAAGCGGAGCAAATCACAGAGGTCCAAGGTCAGTTGCCATGGTTACAATACAAACCTTAGTCTTCCCCAGTTTCCAGAGTTTGGACGAGTCATCAACGAGAGAGAGCACTTCCTGTGAAGTATCTCTCGGATTGTTGGGTCGGACTTGAAACTTTTTCACCATCCAATATCTTTACATAGAATGTCAAAAATGAGGATATCTCACTAGATGCACAGCAAGCAATAAACCAACCTGTCAGCAAAATCTTGATAGAGTCTTCGTACCGGGAATCCGGCTCTTCGAACACGAACAGTTTCTAACATTCCAGAATATTTGAGTTGATTGAGAACGACGCCGGCGAGGAAATTGTCCGGAGTCTTCTTCATGTTTGGTTTGATGCAACGAACGAAAAACGGATTCGCCGTTGAAAGACGTTCCATCAACGAATGAAGAGAGAGCTGGAACAAAGACATGGCGATTAATCCCAATCTATTTGCCCGTGGCACAAACATTCGCACACCACTACCGACAAAATGAGCAGATAAACGAGTTATACCTTAAACTGGCCGCTCATCGTTGTTGCTTTCTTGCCTCTGCCTTTCCCGGTAGATTCTGAGCTGCTTCGAACTTTTTCAAACAGGTCGTAAATCAAGTCGTTGCTGAAATGAATGATTTTGAAATTGAGTCTCGTATGATGAGTTGGCACAATCAGCAAAATGCCCGGCAATCTTAGAAGCTTCCCTCCCAGGCCCCGGTGACCGTGTGAAGTATATGTTTGTCTAGAGTGTCGTCCTGCTCACAAGGTTCGAGTTCAAATCTATGTGGACTCACCTCGAATCTTTGAGAAGGTTGAGTAAATCATCTCTGAACGTGTCACGGTTCTTCTCCAAGTACCCGTTGATCGTGTAGAGAACCTGCAGCAAAAGTCATACTTGAGCTTTGACGAGTCACGTGTCGGGCATGCCTTGAAGAGACCGAGTAAAGAAGGGCTTGCAGTTCAAGACTTGGGCGGGTGCTTTGTGCAGGCAAAACTATGGTATTGCCTAATTATGTTGGGCATGGCGGTTTGTTGGGTCAATAATATTATGTAGCTTGATTTGATCCGCTGCATTTTACGGTACCAACTCACTTCGCCGGCGTAATGCTTAATACCGTACTGATCTCCAGAGACTCGAGGTTTCACGTAATACGAATTATCCTGAAACAAAAACAGATAAAATCAGGTTTGGAATGAATCTCATTCAACCTGCCACAAATTCACATGCAGCCACAAGTTGGACATCCCGCGAACTGACCTGATGTTGGCTGTTCATCTTATTGAGTAACGATTGGTCCGTTCCTTTTGGGAATCGACTTTCTTCATTGATTAGCGACATGATTCCCATGTTCTTCTCGATCAAGTCCAGACATTCGCTATTGTCTGTCCATTCGATGTCGCACCATTCCACTTCCTCTCTGAGAAACGATGAATTCACAATTGGAGAATTTAAATATTCTAGGATTAAATTTAATCCAGGATTATGCATCTTCAATTTAAGTTTATCTCTGATTAAATTCCGGACTTAATATTCAATCTCTGACTAAAAATCTGATTGAGGTTATTCGCTGATTATATCTCTGACTAAATCTCTGATTAAAGTTAATCGCTGATTGAATCCCGGACTAACTATTTAATCTCTGACTAAATCTCTGATCAAATTTCCAATTAAAGTTGATGTCTGATTAAATCTCGGACTAAACAAGGACCATATTTGCTTTCAGCTGCACCGATCACTTATCACAGAATTTCATTTCCAATGCATGCAGACTCACCGTCTGTATTCGATCTGTTCGAGACTGAATATATGTCGGTTGAAATACTCCTGAAGTTTCTCGTTCGCAAAGTTGATGCAGAATTGCTCGAATCGATTCACTTGAAAGTTTTCAAATCCAAAAATGTCAAGGATTCCGATGAAATGGAAATCGTCCGGACCTTTGATCCGGTGGTTGATTTTCGAGATCATCCAACGAAACAACTGTGAGTACACCGCCATCGAGATCGAGTCACGCGAGTCGCAAGCCTGCAGAAAGGACATGGTTTAGAAGGGTCTCCATTGCAGTAGGGCTTCGATGCTTCGTTACATGAGAAAATCTCTCTCTCTCTCTCTCTCTCTCTCACTCACTCTTACCAAAGTCTCACCTGATCAACGCTCTGCGGTGAAGCAATGCTCTCTCCTCTCAACTTCATCGTCCTTTCTTTGAGAACGGATTCGAGTCTCTCGCTTTCAACACCAAGCAGCTGAGACGCTCGATCAACAGCTGGAAAGTAAAGATATATTCAAGATTTGAGATCCTGCCGCCGTCCCTTTCAGCCCATGCCAGGACATCTATCATCTTCGGTGATTTGAAATTTAAAAAATGTCTGTGGCAAATATGAGCAGAACAGCAGACCATGCAGAAAATTGTACTAAAGTGGATGAGGTTGGGGTCAAAGCGAACCAATTCTACCAAAATACGTCATGCATGCGAACTTTCGGGAACGAGTGGCGATGAATTGGAGTTGCAGCTTTCTCTCTTATGATGCATCTCTATTAGAGGGTTAGGGTTCTGACGCAATTTCTATTGAATGTCACTCACCTTCCACATCGGTGATCTGCGCACCTCCTGCATTCGTGAACTCAATGTTTCCAAGATGAAGGATTCCAGCCAAGATGCTTTGCATGTCAGAACATTGGCCTGCTTTGAACCCGATCACTTTCAAAGCATTCTGAAATGGTTACGAGGACAAGGTGTCAGGCAGATTCCAGCTGGACTCTGCTGGTTGCCGGTTAGCCTCACAAATTCAGATTCGTGAAGACTCGCTCAAAACTACGTCACCAGACAGAGGGGTCGAGTGCCATCCCAATCAGACGCTGATCAGGATGACTGTAGAGCATGGATGAAAGGACGTCAGAGACCAAATTTGACGAACTCTGGAGCCCTGGACATCTAGTATAACGAGATTAAAGGCAGAGTTTCAAATCAATTGACTCACCTCGAGCGCTTCCCAGTCCGCAACATCATCGAGAGTCGGATCTGAAGTGCATCCGGTTGTGTTCAAGTAATGAAAGTCATCGGGGGAACTCAACAGGAGAGAGTCTAGAAAGAGGGAGAGAGAGAAGTTTGAACATTCTTAAATGAGATATAAGTTCTCTCTCATGTATCCAACCTTTTCTCTCTTGGTCGAGGCCGGCGAGCATCTGATAAAACACATGATAATTTCTCTCTCCCGGATTCTGTCGAACAACTCGATGTTTCTCGAGGAGATCTTCAAGAAGGAGTCAAGGACGGACACTTCATTAATAAATAGGATCTGCTGGAATGCCAGCTTCCTACACCGGCTCTTGTTGTGACTGTAGATCCCAAACCATAGGCTACTGGAGACTTTGAAAGTATCCCATGGCCCAATGCTATAAAAAGCCCAATGCGTGTGGGTCTTGAACAACTGATTGGTAATCAAACCGATTACTTTCAAGCAACTACCCTACTGTGGTAAAGTAAGGAATGCGGTGGAGTGCCAGCTTCTAGAGCAACAACTCATTCATCTCGGCATCTGGTTGGTGATGAGCTCAATTCGAAGTCTAATTTCAAGACAATTACGTCATTATTTAAGAATAAAGGATACAGTCTGTGATTCTTCCTCCCTGGATTCCTCCATTGTTTGAAAATAATAGCTGGATGAATTTTCCAAATCGACTCGAATTGTTATTGTAAACAGTTTTCGCATTTCCGAAAGCTTCCAACAACGGCCCGCTTTCCAGAATTGACTGCTCGATCGAAGAATTCCGTCCACTAGATGGAGCTCTAGAAAACGAGGATGAGGTAATAATAAATAGTGAGGAATTTCTGATATCTGGTCAAATCAAGCAATTTGATTGGTCAGATTTGAAATTCAAATACAACCTGACCATATCTTGTTTGTTATGTCATAGATCAGGCCATAACTTGAGACTCACTCTGATTTATTCGCTTTAATCTGACTGGAATTGGAGAGAAAACGCAACATCAGCTTCGTTGCTTCCGTCTTGCCGGCGCCGCTCTCGCCACTAAAACGAAATTGAGATTTTATTACATCACAATAACAAAACTGATCCAGCACACTCAAGACCAGTCGTCCAAAGATTCAAGACATAGAATGAGGTGTTACTGAAGATTGTTTGCGTCCCAGTGAGAGAGAGAGAGAGAGAGAGAGAAAGACCTTAACCTATAGGCAACGATTTCTACAGTCTCTTGACCCCGGGTAAAATGCAGCCGGTTGGAGGAAGGATGCGTGCATCTGCATCTTCCAAAACAGATCATCCTATCCTGTGGCCCAATTAACAACCGCTATCCGGCTAAGCAGGCTAATCGAGAGATGGGCTGCCACAAAATCACTACATGGATCACAAGCCCCTTCGGCAGTTCCCCTGATTGACAGCCAGCATCCAGCAAGCAGGTTACCTGATCAACACGCATTGGCTTTCCTCTCTCTTCCACATGCACGAGTAGCATTCGTTGGCGATTGCGTAAATGTGCGGAGGATATTCGCCGAGGTCACGGTCCCGATACAAGTCCAGCTTGTCCGAGTCATAGAGCCCATTGATCCTCTTGTACGGGTTCACCGATATCAGAATCGAGCCGATGTATGTCTGGAAATGAACAAAGTCATGACCTTTGACCTTTACTGACGGAAACATAAAAACTCAAAATGTCAGCCTTCAGACTACAACAGTCCAATATTGGAGATGTGAGCGAGTCGGGACACCATCAGCACAATAGGTTAAAAAAGTAGAGACACTCCCCTCACACACCCAATTGGTGGTCCCAGGGAACATGCATCCCTTGCTATTCGAGGATAAGACGAGCAACAGCAGAGCGAGGACGAGCAGGAAAAGAATGAGGAGCAGAGCGAGGACGAGCAGGAAAAGAATGAGGAGCAGAGCGAGGACGAGCAGAAGCAGAGGGTGAGTAGGCCAGAGTATCTCTCAGATTGCCCTACACAATGGTATCAGGGTCAAGGGTCAATCGCACACCAGGACAGAAACCAGATCCTGAGACGCAGGTCATCCCTAACCACACGGCAATCATCTCCCTGCCCCTGGCTGCCCCCCTGTCCCTGCCCATGGCTACTTACATATATTGTTTGACGTTGGTATCGGACGTTCAAATTGCACAGAATTGACGCCTGGTTCAGCTCGGACAACTTTGCCATGTCATCGAGTCCTTCAGATGCCATGTCATCCATGGGACGCAAGACCGCTGGACTCACTTCAGAGCACCACATCGTTCGGCTCTGTGGAAACAAATTATGTTAGAAACAGTTAGAGTTAGTTAGATGTATGAGGACTCACATGCAGAGACACAGTCTGGGCACGAATTAGTCGAGTGAGACCCACCGTCCCAGTCTCCCACCGTCACACACACACACACAAACACACACCTTGGTTTCCCCACCGCGGTCTGACAACAATATGTATAGTCTCTCTCTCTCTATATCTATCACAATAAGTCTAGCCAACGCCCCCCTCCCACCCTCTCCGTAGACCTATGCCTGCTACGATAAACCCGCGCAAATTGCAGCCTAGGCGCAAGACCAGGTCAAGAGAGAAACTCCAATCCTTACCTCTCCGTAGTCTGACTTTATAATCATCTCAACGGTGTCGTTCTGTTCTACTGTGGCAGGAATCCAGTCATCAGCGGTGTCGCCTTCAACGAGCCAAACTCGCGCTCCCTGAAATTGAAACAAACAACGGAAGTTATTGCCTTCGTTGGTCTATTCAAGATATCGGTCAGTTTGCGCGGCCCGTTATGACGTCCACATGACAAAGAATAGTCGGTATCTCGCCAGTAGAACGGTCGGTGGAAACCAGACATCATCTGAAAAGAACGGCGGGTATTTTTCTTTCTGCGGGCGCTCGGGTCATCGTTTCCCGCAACGACGACGATCGTCGTAAGTCTTGATGCAAATTTACTGAAATTCAATCGGCAATTTCGATGACGCTCCTTCGAGGTCAGGTAGCTTGAGTTCGGTTTGGGCAACAGTAAAAAGGTCAAAGGTTACCTGATTGAACGCTTCCATGTCAACTATTCTGGAGATTTGAATATATCCACACGTTGTTACGGAATAATTCCACTCTGATACGTAATAATTCCAATATCGATACCCGTTTCAATTCAACATTTCCACGACGTAGACTCACGGCAAGATAAGTCGGAAAGTTGCTATTCTAGAAATACTGAAAAATTGAGGATATTCGAAATTATAAACATTTCTTGCTCTTTACGACGAGCTACGTATCGTTCTGCGGATATCTAACCTCGCTCTGTGTCCCAATACGACCTTCGCCAGAACCAATTCCAATACGCCTAGGTCAACTGTGGCCCGTTTTCAACCAACAACACTCCCTAACGCTTCAGTCACGCATTGAGTCGAAAATAACTGCGTCTAAACGCGCTTTACAGACAGTACTAGCACCTGAAGAAATAGGAACGCCTACGCCGATGATGATAATTCGCGTCAACGATTAACTAGAAGCCAGTTCATACTTCCCGCCGACACATGACGTTATAATGTCAATAGAACAACTCACAAGTGTTGGCGAACAATCAAATATCGGAACGATTCAAATGTATTACAAACAGAACCAATTCCAATACGCCTAGGTCAACTGTGACTCGACCCAAGCTAAGCTCCAGTCACGCATTGAGTCTGAGCTATTACTATTTCAATCCCTGCATTTTGTCAAACGCAGCTACAGAATTGCAGGAAAGCCGAACGTCAGGCACGCAGCAACTCGTTTCGGTCGTGACAGAAAGGGAAGCTCGAATATGAAAACGTCAATGGAAATATTTTGCGGAAGATCGCATTGAAAGGAATTTTGTCAAAGATTCTGAAACTGCAACGTTGCGATTTCGAACCGATACGTGCGCGTCTACTACTAGACAACGAACGGTCGTCTGACACATCTGCGCCTACTGACTGCGTTCTACTCCTGTCAAATTCGCCACGGAATACATGCTGCCTTCAAGACTCAGCGACATGAATATCGACTCGCGCGATTATCTCGCCAGACAGATGATTACCAGAAGAAAAATGGATTATTCGCAAATAATTACCGTCATATCCGATTTCAAAGCGATTGTAACGTCACAATCCGACTCTGGGTGAAAATGAGGTCGAGGCAGCTGGAAGGCGAGTCACCTCAGGGATTTCAGCGAAGTCACGCCGTGAATTTGTTACTCGTCCCTCGGCGACGTTCGATTCAAAGTCGGTCGAATACAAACTTGCCGAGGTTGTGACACGATCGACGTAAAACGCGTCGTTGGTTAGGCGACAATGGAAACGAATGTCGGTATCGCTCAGTTTTCGAAGCCTCGTAGCCCTCTCATGGCCGCATAAAATTCAGTGCTCTATCAAAACGGCAACGCGGCTGAATGTTGAATTCAACAGTTCGGGCGTACCGCTCTGAGCCGACATGCTGACGCGAATCCGTTGGAGCTGGACGACTAATCATACCCGCTACACGTAGATTGGTTTGATTGAATCTGAGATCACGCACTTGGGATACAATATAATTGCAATGCAATACTGTACATTCCTTACTCTTGGAGAACGTAGGGCTTCGCTCCTTGGCGGCCACGACCCGGTCAAATTGTAGCAGTGTTATAAAACGTGCGGAGAGCGAGCATGACCTGATTTGAGCAAAGTGTCACCGAAGTTCATGCGACTGCGAAGCGAGCAACGCAATAAATCATGTCGGTCGCAGGAGACTTGCCAGAAATGTATTGGCATCGCATTTCCACGGGTTTAATCTACCACCCAGTGACATCTCGCGTGAATTGAATCCCATCGCAAACACGACACGAATCGGTATCCTCACCTATCGAAAAAATATCACCAATATTGGCCTTGATAAATTGCTTGACGCCCACTGCAAAGTTGTCTTCGCTTCACTGGCTATGTTACACTCTTGCTGACCTCGTCTCTCTTCATACTTTCTACAACAGTAGGGTTATTTCAATTGTAGCGTCAGTAATCAAGTGAAGTGGCGTGATTCCCGGCAGACTAAATCCGTCTACGGAGGCAGTAACAAATCACCCGCCGTTTGAACTGTAAGCTTACATTACATTACAACTCATTATACAAGCCTCGTAAACAGCTAGGAAAATGCATATTACTTTATGGAACGCTCAGGCCTTTTCACATTGACTTACGCTTAACATATGACTCTGTCACAGGCTCCTAGAACGTAGGCTGTTCCAACGCCAGCACCTTCGACCGACGACGAACAGTTGACCTACGATCGTAAGACTTCTGTAACGTTGAAGGCACTCGTGACGAGTCGGTGAATAATGTTGGTTCCGAGGTCACACGTCAACCATTACAGGCTGCACAACAACCGTCTATAGCTAGTCCACAACGGACGACGCAATCTCCCTCAGCGAGCTTCTGACTTTCTCGAGCAAACATTCCGGGACGTTCAGCGCAAACAGAGAACGTCGGAACCACTTCAAGGCGACTCAAGTACTTGCCTATTATGACGAAATACATCGTTCCAAAATCATCCGACAGCGTCATAATATTTCAACAACAAACCCAAAAGATAGCATTATTTTATCACAAACCAATCCCCAAAAACAAGAACAACCCATTTTGCGAAGCATTGTTGTGTAAGAATTAACGCAAATCGCTGTCGGGTGGTAATAATGAGTAGCTACGTCACAGATAAACTATGATAAAGTGACCTCCCTTCCATTCCGCATCAACTTTTGTATTGTTATGATCAATTACGAAACAATGCCGATGAATTCAAATATATTTTTGACATACTGCATTTGTATTTCTCGTTTAAATATCGCGACTCGATTCTCGTCAATGATCCTGTAGACATTTAGCACACTCGCCCACATCCCCGCACGTGAGCTGCGTATGCGCGGGTCGACTACAAGACAAGTGGTCTATCTCTGTAATAACTCTTAACCCTATTAGCTCACTCTAATGATAGCGACCAACTAGCAATCAATGAACTCAATTAATTTATTAACCCTCTATTAACGATATTAACCCTCAATCTACTCAGAGCGCAATCACGTCCGAGTTTTTTTTGCACAGCTTCTGATCCTACACAATCTCGATTGTTAGCAAACAAGTGCTTTGTTGCTTAAAAAATTCCCTTATTACACAACTCATCGATCCTCTGTGTCGTAAGAAAAGGCGATTCAAATATCCATGATGACTAATACATTTGTCACCATTATGATTTCATAAACGCATTCCCACAAAGGCACGCCAACAAAATTGAGGTCGTTCGCAGGAGCGTCGGTTCGGCTTCGTGAACGCGGAAATACTTTAGCCACCGAGCGTATGCGCGCACTGTTATGCAAAAATAATGATACCTTAGTGACCTCATAAACGATTCTCTACACGAGAGAGGGTTCTTCTAAATCTAAAACATGTTTCCCGCGTCGTCTCTTGAAACGGATTGTTTGCTAACAAACAACCTTTTCCTTCCTTAAAACACGACCATCGAGGAAACGACGATTGTTCGCTACGATTTACTCGAGTATTATGACATGAGAATACATGTCGACGTAGCCGTGGGTTTTCACGCGGACACGACGAGCTTCTACGTACAGTAGACACCGCACAAGTGTTTCACCACAGATTTAACGTCCAGCCTTGGTTTATTGTGAATTATAGCCTACTTAAGTAAGAATATAGTGGAGCCGATGGTGGATGATCGATATGGTACACAAGTTTCACCACGAATGTAAGCCTTGGTTTATGGAGAATTAATACATTCAGCTCCACCACTATATTCTTCTTCTGCATACAATAACTGTGACGTCATGCATTCAGCCTACGTCTCCGGAAGGCCTCGAAGCACAAACCAAACAGAATTGACCGGACAACCGGTCACAGAGACCTATGACATTTCCTCTATGATGACACAAAGCCTCTGTGGAAATGTGCAAGCGTTCATATCCTCAAACCGAAATAAATCCAGAATCGAGTGACTGATCTGAAGAACCTCGGACGAAGCCACCAGGCAGCGGCTCCCCAGACGACTGGCCTTTTAAAACGACGTAGACCGGAATCATTGTCCACGGCGATTAACAACAATGTTCTTAAAGCCTACAGAGAGCGAGCCAATCATCTCGATTACTTTGGAAGCAAATTTCTCAACCTCTATCCAAATTCCTTCACGACATCTGACGCACTGACTGCTGACCGCACTGATGACGTCTCAACTCGTTGGGAGGTATGTCGAATTTCCGCGCCTGACAGTTTTGGTAGCTCTTTGTTTCATCATAATCCGATTGATCAGCATGTAGATACACGAATCCGATTGTTATGATGCATGCGTCACAATGCAACGAGACACCAGCTGTCGTGTGTCAAGCAGAATTTATGATCAACCGATGCGTTAAGACTTAAACCGCTCTCACCTCGAGATCGTCTCGATACACTAAAAAGCTTGGACCATTCAGAGGAAAGTAGGCCGGGCGGTACTTTGGTGCTTATTGGAGGCTCCAAAATCTCAATGAAATGTAAAATGAACCAGAATTTTTTCTGAGAAAGTAGCCACTTCATCTAACCGAGTACTCGCGCTCAAACCAGAACTATGCAACTACAACTGTGGCGGTTTCACAAATTGCTGAACTGTTATGATCGCGCATTGTTACCCCCCAGCTGATCACCGGTCAGTGTTACGTCACATACGATATCTAGCGACGAGACGATTGGTTCTGACTCTCCACGACGACGGCGGTATTCTGAAGAAGTTACGCACGGACGCGAACGAAGCATTTTATGACATCACTCGCAAGACTGCACGGTTTCATTGATAAATATTTCGCACATCCGCTACGTCATTAACCCTCACCGTACTACATGACGGATAGAACAACTCTATATTGTGTAGAGGAACTGCCGGGCTGGAAGTCAACGGGTTGAGATCACGAAATAAATTGTCTCCTTGCCACCGGTCGATCGATCTGTTGGACGGCGAAAGGTTGTTTGGTTAAAAACGTGCGTCTGCATGTCTTGTTGACGGCGACCAGGAAAATTCACACCGACTTCGGTGAGCGCAACGCTTTATGTCGTCATATTGACAGGGGTTACGTTATAGAGATGGAAGCATATTGATGTTTAAAGTCCTATCATTCTCTAACACTAGTGTGACGTCATAAACGCGACAGTGACGTCACGTAGAGATCAAATGATAGGCGAGAGATGAAAAATATGCGTCCCGTAGCAACCGAGGTCACACGAAGTCCGTCGCCGGGCGCGATACACAAACCGCCATCACCATAAATCACGTCACAGCTGACTGTCTACGCAACAATGATAATTGCTTCCGGCGTTTGTTGTCTGCTATCCGTTACAGCCATTGGGTGGATTACTGTTGAAGCGGAACTCTTGCGAAACGACAACTTATAGCAAAGGGCACATAACGCCGTCACAACATCTGAACACGCGTGTACGCTGTATTCCAACGTCACCTGATGAAGGAGCGTAGCTTCGAAAGCTTGCAAATGTTAATTCTCAATAAACCATGGCTAGAAATCTACGGGTAATGCTCTTTACGAATGCGTACCTTCCAAAACCGACATCTAAAGTACATAGCTCATATCACACGTCTTCATAATGGAAGTTTACAAAAGAAATTTTTGCTCTGCAACTCTAACCGCCCATCCAACCGTTGGAGTAAATTAGCTAAATCACGGCCGTCGACAAAAGTCAGCTCGAACGCACCATGATTGATCGGGAGAATTTTCAGCAACTTATTTCTCACGACATCTGAGGAAGTGGAAGATGCCTGATGATAACTTAGATTTCCAATAGGAAATTTTGATGATAATAACCTCGCCATTCTAAACCAATTTGTCTTTATCATTGCACAGCCAACCATTTCAAAAATAGATTGAACCGCCACGAATGCGTCCGGACGTGCTGCTCGTCTATAGCTCACTTAACGAATACACGGACGGCGGACGCTTGCAGTCTGCGTTACTTAAACGATCAAGACTATCGAGAGACATTGAATCGACAAATCAACCATCTAGCGGGTCGATAAATACGAGACCAGACGCCAATATCTCAGTATTTCTGGTCGACCAGCTACGCCTACAGCCTCTAATTAAGCGTACCGTCAAACATGGAACTTACAAAACTCATCTGGACATCTACCTCGCCTACATCAGTAAGCTACAGCCAAGTCAGCAACTTGTTCACAGATTCTGATCAAGCCAACGCCAAACACTGAACTCACAATGGCAGCATTGCTTAGCTCAACAAACAGAAAAAATTAAACGGAAGGAAGCCAGCTTAAATCTACAACAACGGCGTTCCCGGCCGCGTCTGCTTGCAGATGACGCCTTCCACAGCCAGCCGTTCAACGTATCTCATCGCCCGCCGCCCAGTTGCAGCAGGATCGATGACTCAGCATCACAGCAACTGATGACTCTTTAAAATAGAGGATTATGACAGCAAAATGCAAAACAAATATAGCGTAGGACGCGGAGGCAGGAAGAGAGTCAACCTCGAAACCGGACAACGCTATCGACCGACTGATTAGCCCACATTATGACATCACACGAGTGTTTGATTTGCGCATTCTGTCTTCATAACGGTTTGTCTGAGATTGAAATGTCTGAACGTTTCTGACACTAGATGCAAATGTTGTGTGACGGCATAATCCCCTATTCTTGTAGAATTATCACGTGACAATATCTCAAGGGACTGAAAAAATACAAATGTTTCAAATCCCCGCGGGGTTGATTATATTGCATCATAACGAGTACCGAATCATGAATCGCATTCCTCCTACAATCCTTTGCCGGACGAACTCAGAAAACCACTAATGGACCACATTTTGAGTATTTTAAATATTCTGAACCATTGTAACATAATAATCCATGAACGTAAACAATAAAGAATATTAGATTTCAACAATTACTAAGAGGTTTACCTGATTATTAGTAAACAACGACATTTGTATCAATTAGCGTCGAGGTCACAATCGATCATTATTAGCAAAGAAACGAGAAGTAGCGGGTGTTCCCGCCACACGAGGCCGGTTTTAGATGAAATTCCAGCGATTTGCTGCGATATGCGATACTCAAGCGATTGTTACGTAAGAATTCAGAGATAAGATGAAAGTGGTGGGATCGGTTACTCCTAACTTCAAATGGGTTCCCCGAAGAAGGAAGGCCGTGGGTCAGTATTCTGCACGCCCTCGTCTTCACGTCCCAACATCGCCCACTACTGAAAATCCGCATATTTTCGAGTCGTCCGCCCCCGCACCGACTTAAAATGACACATTTGTGACTGGTCGCCAAATAATCGTCACAATGCGATAATTTGATACGTAATATTAAATCGGTCTCAATAATTTGTTACAAAACAAAGAAAAGTCTCTTTGTAAATATCGATGAGTCATTCTACGAGATTGGGATAGCGAAAGTAATGATGAGTCATAATGGTCTCGTCGGTAATTATGAATAAGGATTCAAATCGACCCAAAAACGGCGCTGAGCGACAAAAACTGGAAACCAAGAATATTTCTAAGAATTCATCGCATTCCGCGAAATTCGCAAATGCTGTGGCAATCGACGGAGAACGAATCGCGGCCGCATGACTCAATAATGGCGTGTGACGTCACAACCATGAAATTACGATCATAGTCTCAGAAATCCTCGCTCGCTCCATCAGCGAACAATTCGTAGATTTGTTTATCTCAGTGCTGGCGGCTATTTGAACGCATTGTCACGTCATAATCTCGCCGTTTCTATCTCCCTGCCCTCTCAGCTGATGACATATGCGACTATGTCATGCTTGAGTGATTCCTAACACCTTCCCGATTCGGGAAATTGAATTCTTTACGCCCTAAGCCATTTTCAATCACCCGTGACTCGATCGTTATTTTGGTCGCTTCGCTTTCATTTTCAAATGTAGGCTACACACTTCGCGATAAGCTCGGCAATTGCATCGTGAAATTCTAGTGATTGACAGCCAACTTTTCGGGGGAGCCAGGGATAAAGTTCCAATATTCAAAATTTTTCGCCTAACACATTATCACGTCACAAGATTTTCTGAGATTTCGCGCGGTTAGCAGATGTCATTCGTATTGTAACATCATTATGTATTCTGAGATATTCGATTATTTTCTACCGAATACGTAACGCACACGACACCTGGATAATGCGAATCGCGATGGAAATCAGGCTACTGTCGTCTGGCGACGACAACAGTTATGAAGGGGGGCGCAAACACACTCACAGTAGTGGTTTAACACATAAGTAACAGGCCTACATGTTTGTGAATTCTCGCGGAAGGGGGTGATTACAGGCTACTGTGTAAAAGGCCAAGGGTAAGTGTTACGGTGCACGCGCGTTACCACAAATCTTCCTTTCCCAACACTGAGCGACAACCATCAAAGGTCAATAAACCAAAATCGTCATGCGTTCAACAACAATGCCTTTCTCCTAACTCTCTCGATCGCAGACATTTATCTCTCATAACTACTTAAGCTATTACGTCACACTACCTTTCATAGTAAAAGTTATGAGGAGCGTCTATCACGTAACAAAACAATCGCGAGAAGTCGTCCGTAGCGGATTAAAACGCGACGCAGCTCAACCAAACAAACTCGATAGCAAGGTAACAGAGGTAACGACGTTAGTTTGCCTTGAAAACCAGATCCATAGCAAATATCTGACGAAGTAAATATCCCCTTCAACCACTTCAATCTGGATCGCTCACTGGCGTTATTACCAAAACAGCTTACCGTGAGTGCGATTACGTTTAGCCAGCGACTAGCTGTCCACAACCTGCGCTGGCGAAGGAAAATCTAGCGTCTGGCGATTACGTGCGGCCTCACACAACTTCATTCTTCACATTTCAGACGCCCGCTTAGAACCGTGATACTGTGTACAGCTACCAACACCCTCATTGCTTGGAGGCCGCGAATTCGAACGTTTTGCCAGCGACGCGAATGCATTCTCTGTCGGCGAAAAAAATCTTGACGTCTGGCGATTCCTTTTTTGGATAAAAGCTTACTGCTATCAGTCATTCTCTGTTTATTTCGAAACAATCGGTTTCCACGCGGTCGTCGCGTCTATCTGTAACCTCAAAAATCTGCTTTCTATGACCTAACAAGAGCTCTTAAGCTGGTGTATTGTTACGTGCTAATGGACTAGATTAGTACAATCAGGGAATCACGCTTGAAATCGATCATTGACGTCGTTTCACGCTTCAGTGATTACAAAGTCTCATTTCTTCGGCCGCGAACGAACGAATTTGAATTCCGGTGTCGAGGTCTCTCCTTAAACACGACAAATATAGATGCTTCAAAACCTCAACTTCTGCCTTTGCGATGACAGGTTTAGAGATTTACCGATTTTCAAGTCTGATTCGATGTTGTGAATCGGACCTCTCGCCTGGCTGACGATTGACGGCCGATAAATCGCCAAATCACAGGGCTCGGTGCATCAGCCATTATTATCTATTCCCTTGTTCAACATATATGTGGTGTCACGGATCGTGATGACGTCATCCTACATTTCACGGGTAACGCGGCATCTTTTTAGAAGCTAATAAGTTGAAAACAACCTTGACGAAGTTCGACACAATCATGATCAATCGCGTGCCTGAAGATAGCAGCGGGTTGGACTTCAGGCAACAGGCGGTCGAAAACTCGCTAGTCGCGAAGGATTTATAAATAACATTTGAATGCAATACAGTCTCGGCCACACACGACTTGAAATTCTATTTTTAGCGACGTCGGAAAATTTTCATCGGGCGGTTCTCTTGCAAGCAGCCGATTGCTGTGATCTATCTGCAGGCGAACTGAATCTGACTTGATTAGGTAAAGATACATCACAATTTCAAGGTATATCCTTGATTTATTGAGAATATGCTATTAATTGTATATAATTGTCAATAAACCAAGATTCGACGTTAAATATGTGGTGAATCTACTTAGCGATATCTATTGATCGTCCGCCATCGGATACACTATGAATGAAACGCAGGGCAATGGTACAAGATAATTCGCAGGAATATAATCCACAAGCTGACAACCGTTGACAAACATTCAAACCCCGCAATTCACCGTATACTCCAACATACCTCGCTCCCATCAACTCAGTCCAGAGTCACAGACAAAGCTTCTGCCTCAAACTCAACTCTTCTGCAACTCACTCTACACAATGATCGCCAGCCTCCTATGCTATGCCTGACTGATGTGGTCGGCACCTTACATGCAGCGCCATAAACGAAGCTATTGCGGTAAACTCACTCTTCTCTGCAATATCAATAATTATCGCGGCCGATTAGGGTCGATTACGGTCGTGTAATCCTGTCAACAACCTTTTGTTATAGATCGTTGCGACTCTGCGACTCGACCCCAATAAAAAGTAATCACCCTGGCGATCCGATGTCGCTGATTCATCGCAAATCGTCGGATGAAAGATTGCTGATCGAGTTTCGTCGATGTTTGTTTACATTGGGAGAGGAAATTAAAGTGCGATTACTTCTCGCCATCATTCAACGCAACACAAATTGCCCCGCACGACATTCAGCTTTAGCCTAATCTATTGCACAGAAGGCTTAACGTCCAGCCTTGGTTATCGAGAATTATAACATTTAGAAGCTTTCGGAACTCCGCTCCTTCGTAAGCTGACGATGAAATGGTCACTCACAATTTTTCGACATTGATAAACATTGTGGGTTGTTATATCTGCTCGCGGTAATGTTACGTCTGACGAGGTTCGTTGATGGTCGTAGTTTCCGTCATCGCGTGCCACAATATCGATCTGAGGCGACATCTTGAATCACCGGACCCGAGGTGATCATCAGAAATGAGTCGATAGCGTCACCCTGCGGACCGAGCAAAAATTCATTCCGAGATGTGAAGTTCGAATCATAGAAATTATTGTTCGATGGCGACACCTTGCGGTGACGAATTTCCACACAAGTAAATCACACCTAATTTCATGCGCCACGGCTAACCCGCGACAATTTTATCAACCCGCCACACAATGTTCCGGTCATGTCTGGCTTCTATGCGTCCTCTACCGCTCTGGAAGAATTTACTTGAAACATCGAATCTATGGCGCTACCATGCGGACCCAGAAATATTCATTGTTGAGATGGAAATTTCGAATCGTTGGATAACGACACTTTGCGGATGACGAATTCCCTGCCAACCAAAACAGGTTGTTCTGAATTTACGTTTTAATCCTACTAATGTAACACACGGCAGGTCAACGCTTAGTGGGCCTTCGGTTTATAACCCGGATCGCTATCACAACCTTCCACCGACATTAGCTGCCAAGCAGAGGAACGAATACAGATTTTTCAATCTGGGTTTAACTCGGGTCAAGAAGCGAAACCGGAACCGCCCGACCAGAAGGAGTAAAGTCTAAACGCCTCGGCCAACCAAACACGTCGAACCACACGAACACTTCATCGCCAACCTGAAAGTTTATCCTCCTACTAGTCAACCTTCTGGCAAGAACTCAAAATCAAAACAGTTTTTACAACCAGCACTCGGCTCATGTCCTGCATTCCTCTTCTGCTCTGAACTAAAACTTCTTCATGGACTGTTGCAAAGTATGCAAGGCTCTTCTCAAATCAACTTTCTTTCGAAGTCTCGTCCAGTCAAACTGAAAACAATTCCCGCCACTACATATATTGCACATTCAACGTCACAATCGGTTACCAACGGAAACAAAGCCAGCATGAGAATCCTCAGCAAACCAAATTTATGCAAATGAGGTGAGATTATGTGACGGTGCAACAGAACTACAGTGGCCCTTGCGGGGATGCGGCCCCTTCACATTCGAGGTATGATGACGTCACACGTTACATTAAACGTACAATTTGTACGCCATGGACGATATGACAAGGAGCGTTCTCACTCAGCCATACTAGAATGAGCTGGCCAATCGGCTCTTGGATACGGAGTGAGGTCTCATATCAGGGGGGTCATCAGCTTGGCATGACGCCAGAAATTATACCAGAGACTACGACCACACGTGTCAATAGAGAGAATGCTGTCAATCACAAACCAGGCAATATCCGGGCCTTTCTCCGGAGCGTCCTTCCCATGGCGAATCACGTAATAATGGAGATTTTTTTTTTGAGTCAGTATAAAGGACTTTGATAAATTTAGAACACAAAATATTTCTCATAATATAGAATTTAGAATAGTTTACGTTAATGAACCGTTTACTCATACGCTGGGAACTTGCAATCCTCCGTCGTTCGCCATCAACAGGATGAAAGTGGAAACTTGCTCGGCCGGTTGCGCTTGCGACGCCGTTCCTACGATTCTGATCAAGCGTTTGATGGGTATCCAGATCTTGTATTCGCGAACTCGTCGTTCAATCTCGGCTCGTTGGGCCGCCGTGAACGCATCCAGAGCCTGTGAAGGACATTGTTCAGTCACTGAGACCTTAGGCCTAACCTCTCTCTGTATCTGAATCCAGCCTTCGCACTACCCTCAATGGACTGGACGTCAAGCAGGAAAGCTACAGATGCAATTTTTAAACACGTTTGGGACGTCGGCAGCAGGATTTGAACCCATGAACTACTGGTCAATGACTAAACCACTAAGCCAGTACCATATTCATGACAGACGGTGTTTGCCCACCCACCTCCAGTGCTTCAGTGATATGTCCTGGACTGGATAGATTTGAGACGTGGATCGTCTCGTCAAAACTTGAGTCGAGTTTCATTTCTTGAAGAACGGATAGATTGCTCGTGGTCGCGATCACGAGCAGCTTGCGATTCTGAAACACACGTTGACTTACGTCACAATCGAGGGGGGGGTAACCATAGCAACGGCATGAACTGATATCTTTACACACTGCATGTCCTTCTATCTCGATCGCAGCTCTTTCATTGCGCAGTCTCATATTCATGATCTTGCCAGGGCTTCCCTCTGGCACCTCGTAATATATGAGAGAGAAGAAAGTCGACTAATTCCACGATTTTTCACTTCTGGAACATGACCAGCTCCTGATCTTAGAATATCTCTCTCTCCTTCGATTATCTCGTCAACAGAGAGTTCACGGGCTACGAAAGGATCTCTTTCTCTCTCAAGTATTCAGCTCAAAGTGCAATAATTCTACGAGAAGATAGATTTCTCACCACTGGAGGCAGCGCCTTGAAGAGAACTTTGAGTGCCCGAGCGACGGTGTTCGAGAATCTCGGTCCGATTGGATTGAAATCCATCAATTCTTCTATGTCGTCAATGACAACACAACTCAACTGTGACTTGTACGCATCAGTGAACACTTTCTTGATGTGTTGACATTTTGCTGACTCATTTATTCCAACAAGATCGTCCGGGGAGCAGATTTTTACGAACGGAAAACCAGAATCGACGGCGATACGAGTTGCGAGAGCAGTCTTCCCGCTACCGGCCGGTCCTACGATTCATAATGATCTAATAATACGCTGTGGCCACTTTCAAGCAGTTGGGCTCTATGATGTCATACAAAAGAATCAAGTGTTTCGGGTTTACTTTCAGTCAAACTCTGAATTTGTTTATGGCGGGTGTTACGTCACACTACATGCTGCTGATGTTGGGGGAATAGTGACGACCCAGCAACCAAGCCCAAACCTTGATAGTATGGTGGTGGTCAGATTTTGCGAATTCTTCGCAGTTCCAACAAGTTATAATAAATGGATAAAAACTCGGCAAATCCGATCCGGAACGAGATAGAACTCACCACTTAGTAGGACGCTAATGAGAGGTGTCGTCGGGTTATGACGAACTTGATTCACAAGAAGATTGCCTTGCTCGATGACTTCGCGCACTGGCGAACCCCACCTGTGAAAGAGACCGGGTTGTCTGTGAAGCTAATGGCAAGATCCCGACAGCTTACAATCAATTGCTGTTGGCCTGGTCACTGATTTGGGCCTCGAACTAATCAGAGATTAAAATCCCCGATTAAAGTTGATCACGGATTAGATGTCGAGTTAATCTCAGATTAAAGTTAATTGATGATAGACTCTCAGCTGGGAATCTCGGATCAGATCCACAGTTCATCTTAGACCGGATAGGGCTGCTGGTTATTTAGAGAAAGTGTGGTAAGCTGAAATCATGGCCATGAGCACTTGGCCGCTGGTCGGTCCCCGGCGTCCATACGAGATTTACCAATCAGAGGCTGGACATGGGCATCCCAGCAAAGTTGCACTAACTTTCAATAACGGGTCGAGCTGATTGAAGCCCTCCACGTCAGAGATCGCCGATGCACGACAGTAACGGTCACATCAGAGCTAAGCTTGATTACTTACATCAAGATACCGTTCCGCATATATTTCTCGATGTCCTCTTCCTTCGAGCCATACGCCGGCTTAATATCGTTCTCTAGCGCCACCATGAAGTCATTCTTACAAACCTGAAGAAATTTAAATTAATTAGAGTCAAGTTTTACAACAGTAGGGTAGAGAAAATTTTTTTCATCAGCCACCCAGTTCCACAATTTGATTATTAGGCAACAATGCACCACGCCTGTCACAAAACATCAGCGTCAAACCTCGAAACACACGAAGATTGGAATATCGATAATAATAAATTATTCATGAGAATATTCGCACAGAATCAATATTGCTACTGTATTGGAGGCTCCTGCAAAATATGGCCTGAGTTCCTGATATTGACCGGCACACATTATTATGCAAAAGGCAGAGAGGTGGCAACTCTGTGTTAGAGTCGCAACAGGAAACTTCCTGTGGTCGATATTTCCTTGGCATATTGACTCCGTGGCACGCCCCCCACATATCCTGATGGTACAGTAGTAATAAATATAATAAGTCACCACGGATTTAACGTCCAGTCCAGTTTATTGGTAATACACAAGCTTTCGGAGCTCTGCTCCTTCATCAGGTGAAGATGGAGCAGTAGGCGGACAGAAGAGAGACTATTTCTGACCGACCTGTATTTCGTCGACGTCCTCCACTTTGACTTCGATCGATCCTCTTGTGTGACGGACGAACGCACACGATTGAGCCGCTCGCACTAGACCTGGTTTAGTAGAGAATTTCTAATCATAAACAAGGCTAAGGGGAGTAGACTCGGTACTATCTCTATTGCAGAGACTATCAACCATGGAGTTTACTTCTTCAAATTGCCACAGTGGCCAGGCAGTTCATCATTGGCTGTGAAGTCATACCATACCGGAGAAAATTCCGAGGTTGCCGTGCGAAAGAAAGAGATAAACGAAAGAAGAAGGAACGACTCACTATCTTGTCAATGCCATCAATTCATATAAACTAACCGGCCAGTTCCGCTCCACTGAAATTCTTCGTTAAAGCCGCAATCTCGTTCAGATCAACGTCGTCGCTCATCGTTTCAGATTCCAACATCTTAGCGCAGTGGATTTTCAGAATTTCAAGTCTGACAAACAATTCAACGACTTTGAACTCAACGGAATTTTTGAGTCCATAGTCCGGCTTGTTTAGAAGGATTGGGCAAGTGGGGTGGGGGCTGAGCAGTGAACTTTATCATGGGAGCAAATTAAGAACAAACCTCCCCGCTTCATCTGGAAGCCCAATCTCTTTCTTCACTTCAAGGCGTCCAGGTCGCATAAGTGCGTCGTCGATCAAGTCCGGTCGATTTGTCATCCCTGTGATGTCATAATCTAAAATCACCCAAGCATGAAACCGACAACAAGTTACTGACCAATCACGAGAATGTTGTCAAGTTGATCGACTCCGTCAATTTTTGAGAGAAGTTGATTGACGACAGTATCGTGAACACCGGAGGCACCAGCGACCGAGCCTCTCTGTTTGCAGATTGCGTCGATCTCGTCAAAGATGATGATGTGAAGGCCGCTGTTCACTCCGGACTGAAATGAGACGTGTGAATGAAAAGCAACCAACTGGTCGCATTTTATTGTTTTTTTAGAAGAACTCCTCTTTTAAATTTCCAAGGTGGTTAAAATATGCGGAACCACATACTTAGGCTAAGGGATCGTATGCAAGGCCACAGCTCTCCCAAAATACTGGGATTCGGGCCAACCATGAGCATTTCAGCTGTCAACAAACGGGTAAATACGATATCCCGCTGCAAAATGACAAACTATCGGATCTGTTGCCTTGCCTTCTTCTGTTCTTCTTCGGCGGCTTCGAACAATTTTCTGATATTTGCCTCCGATTCTCCGACGTATTTGTTCAAAATTTCTGGTCCGTTGACGATTTGCGGATCTCGGACACTCAGCATTTTACCGATCTGCCGAGCCATCAACGTCTTACCACAGCCTTGAAGGGATAAATATAATTAAAATAAAAAAGGGTCGACAGAGATATGGCTACAAGCATTCGAGTGTGGGATCAACGCATCACGTAAGTGCCATGGCCACGGCCACAGGAGCAGCGCCGCAATCCCTCGTAGTGTAAGAGATATTTGATTTGATGTTTTAACGAAACGAAGGGCAGAAGTGATAGAAGAGGGTTTATGGAGGAGGCTGATTAACTGTGGCGGGAATGCCAAAAGTTGAAGAAATCTCACCTGGTGGGCCGTGGAGTAGGATCCCCTTCACGTGTTTAGCTCCCATTCTCTCGACGACATCAGGCGGAAGTATTCTGGACGCAAACGCTCGTCTAAAGATTTCTTTAAATTCCTCATCCAACCCTCCGATTCCGAGGGAGTTGAAATCAAAACTTGGGTTGACGATGTTCGATCTCGTCGCTCGGATTTTTGACTTTCCGCTGAGGCATATTTTAGAATTCTCTGCAGCTTGGAATACTATCGTGCTGTTTGTCTGGCAAAACAACAAAAAACCTGCAATTTCTTGTGTCTGACGCTAATCTCAAGACGAGACGCCAAAGTGAAGTTGTAGATGGTCAACACTGGGTGGCTCTATAGATCAAAATTTTGATCTGATTCCGAATTTAATGCGACAATGCTACTAGAGTAGGGTACACCTTGCAAAAGGGATCAAACATAATGACATATAAGTCAAATTTATCGTGTGGATCATCACCCACTTATACACCCAAAAGAAGTTCTCGTTGGTGGCAACCAAAGACGTAAATTCAAACTGAGTTACCTGCAGAAGTCCGCCGATGGCAGCCGCCGATTCAGAAGTCGTTATTGACTTCACTTTGACATCAAAAAGTTGCATTTCTGACAAAACAATCAAACTTTCTTCTCGTGCGAACCATCGTCGAAGAAAGTCATCCTTGAATAACTTTGCGAGGTGATCAGAGTCTATCGGACTAGACGACGCATCTTTCGGACGATAGAAGTTGATCTCCAAATTCAATTCTGTGATGTCATCTTTTTCGTTTGGCTTAAAACTTTCGACGTGTAGACTTTCATTGATTCCGACGTACGCCCATTTTCTTTGCACCTTCGAAAATCCCAAGAATTTATCCCGGATTTGTGCATCCGGGTGACAAGAGAAGTGAAATTGCTGCCCCCGGTGGTGGAATTTAATATGACAATATCCGTTTTTAAAATCGGACGGACTGACAACGATCCGATTCTTCAATGAAAGTTCGTTTGTCGGGCAGCTCGTCACTTGGAAAGCATCAACCGGCATTTTGTAAATTTTATGATTTATGGGTTAACGTAGAATATTCTGGAACGACAAAATATCACAAGTTCATCCTGTAACCAACTAACGGACTCGTGCCTATTTGATCCAATGGGTAGAAAGACTGCTCAAACCATTCCCATCGTCTCCCTGTGCCTCTAGACGACGGGAGCTCCACGCGCTACATTTAGTCGAAAATATCTTGCGCGGTTATGGTCACTGGCAAAGAAACGCAGACTTGCTCAGAAGTGCGTAGGCATATCTGAAAGTTCGACGTACTTTGCCCGCGAGCACCTCACCTCAGGCACCCATATTGCAAAAAGATGGAGCATTTCTGCAATGCGTTCTATGCAACAGCTGGTGCAGGAAATGAGCATTATTGCACTTTAGGAAGACCTGCATAGGAACCTCGACTTCTCGAGCGTCCGTGCTGTTGTATTACATTTCGCTTGCTATAGATCTCTGCAGGCCAATAAAACCGATGTTCCTCATCTCTATATTATAGAACAGCGTTTTTAGAACTAGTAAGCCTCAAAATATTGTCAGATACGCCATAGAAAATAATCAACGTTCGACGTAGGGCTACATAGACGTTGAAGCCGCAGGAGAGCCAAACAACCCTTTAAAATCAATCTACTGTGGCTTACAAAGTTCCATCGCTATATCAGCTTAACTATATTTAAACTGGACCCTAATTCACCAACGGGAACCGATTTTCATCACAGTGCTACGAAACTCCACGTCAACCCTTCCAACTCATTTTCGCAAATTGCAAGAATTCGATCATTTTTCGCCACCATACAGAATGAGAACTGTCACTCAAGTCGCGGTTGAATGATTTTGTCGAAATTTTTAAAATGTAAAAGTTTCGAAAAAACGATTTTGCGTGAATCGACTCGAAGTACATTTTGCAACGTTTAATCTTGTTAAGCGGTTAAAGAATTAATTCTTCATTTCTAACGTTCTAAATTCATTTTTAACTTCGAGTCGAAATATTAATCCGCATGGTGACGCGGTTGAGTTCACACCTCGTCAAACCTCAGGTGTCCCTCTCAGCGACAGAGAGTGGTGTAGAGGCTACCTCTGACACGACTGACTATTCGGCGAGTAACTGGAAAAACTGAAAAATCGCGATTATTGGCGAAGAAAAATGCAGCCTATTCCATCCCTACACGACAAAAAAATCATTTCAACAAAATTTGAAACATGGTACGCCAATTTCATCAAAAAGATCTTTTCTAGAAGAATACGCGACTATTTGCTAGCTTATATACTGTTTTGTATGGAATGGAAGATTCGGTTTTAAGCTCTTTCTGTTTCAACCTTGATGATGATTCTCTGAAAAACCGCTGGCAAATCTACTGACCTCGTCGCAAAACGACCTAGATCTAATGACTCTGATGGTTTGGTTCGGAACACCTGACGTGACGAGTAGCGGTGGAACAACAGACTAAAGACAACTGAGTCGCGGGAGGCTCGCGCTATCAGTTCACGCTTGATTAATTTGAAGAAAAGCAAACGCACGAGTAGCCACGCATTGAATTCAAATAAATTCTCTCTGATCTGGAGGTTCGATTCCCGACCGAGTCAAATCGAAGACTTTAAAATTGATATCCGTTCCTTCCCTGCCTCGCAGTCGGTATCGGGAAGTGCGGAGAGCCGTGATTGTAATAGTGATCCGGGCGTTTAAACCGGAAGTATTGACACGTGTACCGTTACCATTGACATGACGTATATGACCTAAGTAGTTGAAATCGCCATTAATTCAAAATAAAAATAAAAACTCTCCCTTTCTCTCTCTCTCTCTCTCAGATGTAACAAAGGTGACCTGCGATTTGTCTTCAAGCATACATGGCAAGGTTGCGTTTCGAAACCTAACATCACGTCTCATACGTTTGACGCAGGAAACGCGTGCCAGAAATTCGCCGAAGATCTCGAATATGAGGAAGAGATAGAAGAGGGGGGAGAGGTGGCTGGGTAGGTGAGATAATGGCGGTCATCGGGTTTATTATCGTTTGTTTATGTTTGTGCGAATAACAAGATGTCGTCTCCTGAACTGCCCTTGGTTTAACCTCCTGCTCGCGACTCGAGATCGACTCGAAAAGTGGAATTCGTCACATCCGTCCGAAAGGACTTCTATTTTAATTTTAATAAATATTTTTGAGTTAAACTAAGGAGGAAGTCGGAGCAGTTCAACTTTAGGAGATGCAACACCGATGTCGCTTCTTTCTGGAAAGAGACACATTTTTTACATTTTTTACGAGCAAACTGCATTGACGCTGAGTTGTGCTTAAATAAAACACCCGCATTGGATTAGTTTCCGCAGCTATCAAGCAACGATGTCCAGTCCCCATGCACGCTGACTACGCGAGTTGAATCTCCAATATTCTCACGACAAGACCTTGTTTCCATGACGTATTTATTGACCAGTAAATATTTGTGCGTTTGTCGTCGTGGCAAGTTGCGACTGTTACAGTAGTTGTGTGATTGCGTTCATACGCGTAAGAAGACATAACGATGTTGTCAACAAGCGGGGGAAATTCAGTTGAAATAGTACTCCGAGCAACTACGGATATCACCTTAAAACGGGAGTTGGCACTCGAGACAAACAGTGCTATTGATCGGCAACCAGCACGTTTGTCATCGCGACCGGCTGTGGCGAGAAACTTATCAGAGTGAATAATCACACACGTAGATACAAATTGATTTGCAGCGTGTACTCTGTCACGAGGGAACGCAATACTGCAAGGTTGTCAACATTACGAAGGAAAAATCAATTTAAATCCCCGCATCTACCTGGAACGGGGGTTGACGTTCACTTACTTGTTGCGTTTTTCCTCGCCGTTCAGAAACTCTCGAAAAAAGTCATTTTCATCAAAAACACTCCTGCCGCCGTATATTTTCTCTCCCACTCTCAAAAGGCCTTCTTTGAACTGATCAAAGTTCATGACCTTTGAACCCGGCGGGCTGAAATCCAGAAGCGGGAGTGTAATAAGTTGAGCCAGAGATCGCGACTTTTGAGGCCGCTCGTGGCCTGCTTTAGATCAAAGTCTGGTGATGACGTCACTCTGAGGTGAGGATTCTGTGCGAGTCGGTAAATGTAGCAAAAATCGAGGGGCCTTGGGTTCAACCGAGTTGTTGTTATTTAGAATTTGTGACGTTTTCAACGACTGAGGTCATATACGCCAGGTCGATGCTCGCGGTATACGTGTCAATATTTCCAGTTTGTAGCCCGGATCACTATCACAACCACGACTCTCCGTCCTTTTCGATACCAACTACCAAGCAGGAAAGGAGCGGATACCATTTTTAAAGTCCTCGATTTGACTCGGTCGGAAAAACCGATCGAGTTAAACCGAAGAGATTGGCCTTGGGTTTTAAGCAATTTTCTCGCTCCTACCTCCAACCGGTGTGACCTCCAGCGTAGGGCTCATAATGAACTAGCAAGCTTACGTCACACCGGCGAAAATCATTTCAGCGTTGGCGCGTGTGATCTTATGGTCCAGGAATCCGGTTTCATTCAAACATAACTTCCACGCAACCTCGTCCAACTCCGTCTCGCGATCTCCAATATCTGAGCATTCCAACACGAATGCCTCGAAGCATTCACGAAGTTCTTGATCAACCATCCTAACCGCCTCCAATCTGCCAATATAATATAGATATCGTAAAGAAGATCGCCAGTCTTGGTTCAAATCTGTGGCGATCTTAAATCCATTGATAGTCCGCCAAATGCTCCACTGTATTCTATAGCCTATAGCTCTGCCACAGACCTCTAACAATGGATTCGCTTGGTTGGTTTTCAATTAGAGGACAATAGCCTGATATTGGGCGGAAGGTTGCTTTACAAAACACGAATAGGCCGGTAAGCTGCGAGTTAGCAAGACAAGATTTACCGGCCCCATCCACGCATGATATATCAATAGTATTGGGATTGCCAAACAGCGTCAGACTGAGAAGAAACGCGCGCTGCATGTTATAAGCTATCTATACGGTGCGATATTCGCTCCAGAATCGATCTGTCTCGCTGTCACCAATCAAGAATCGATCGCCTTTCAAACTCAGCCGAGTTCATCACAAAAGCAGACGAAGCGTGCACTCAACGTTCCATTTATTCAACATGTCAGTCATTTCAAAAGTCCCTTGTTACGTCATCAATTGGACGTTTCTTACGTTTTCAAAATTTCGTGACGTCATTCAAAATACATATCTATGCTTCCTGATATCACGGCGTAAAGATCTGAAATCATCATAGCTAGACAACAGTAACATGAAACCGATCACCACCATCGGTGACACGTTGCCGAGGATCAGGTCTGCAACGATGAAAGTGACACCAACAATCATCTGGGTACATTTCATCAGATCAAGATAATCATGCAGAATATCTTCGGTATCCTCATCTAAAGAGAGAGAGAAAGAGATAATAGTTCGTCCAACAGTATAATTTACCAAAGTTGGTATGAATTACAGTGATGCTCCTTTGCCAGTAGGGGGCGCTAAGTGATCATCAGACGTTTGGATTATTACGAAATACGCAATAATAATGGGCCGGGTAGTACGTCATAATGCAATGGGTCGAATGAGGCTAAAACGACGATCTCTCATCAAACGAAAACGCAAAAATCGGCCCCCAGAGACGTGCAGCCTGCCTAGACGGGCGGCAAGACGACCTATGACCTCGTTGCTCACCTGAGGTATCATACTCCTCCTGCGACAGTTCCTCGGCAGTCACGGTTGAAACGTCTGAATAACCCTCCGTTTCTTTAGAGGCCACAGCTGGTTTCGTAGCGGCCACGGTAGCTGGTCTCGTAGCGGCCACGGTAGCTGGTCTCGTAGCGGCCACGGTAGCTGGTCTCATAGTGGCCCCGGTAGCTGGTCTCATAGCGGCCACGCCAACAGCGGCGATCTCCACCGTTTCAAAAACGGTCATGGGAACAGTCGAAGGCATGATGACAGGTCCTGTAGCGACACTGGGAAAATTTGAAAAGATGTCGAGCGCTTCTGAAGTGGCAGGAATTATTGCGACCAAAGCGGATTTTAATTCAATCGTATTCGCTACGTTTGTGACACCACGTCGAGGCGATCGAACCAGCCTGTCATCTTGATCCATTTCAACAAATGTCCAACACAGCGAGTAACTTATGATATAGACAAGGCTGAAAGTACGGGGCGGGGATCAAAAAGACATCTCAAGATATACTTTTAGTGAATGAAATTCAAAGCTTGAATTACTGCTGCCGCCGGTAGCCCAGCTACATAGGCCTACTCTGTTGCACCGCCTGCCACGTCGTTAGAGCCATTGATAAGTTGGAGACCGCAACAGAAGTTATACAAACCCAGTGCGGCACCCCGGCGTCTTGGAACAGCGCGACAGTACGAAACAAGCTCGAATAGCAAGTTCCCTGCTTGTCGACCTTCAAAGGAAGAAGTTCCTTCTCACAAACCAGATTTGTCGTCTATTCAAAGTTATTGTCGCACAGTTTTTAAACCAGGCGTAAAATTTGTACCAGGCTTACGCCAATTTTTTGTTCCCAATCAATCTTATTTCTAGAAAGACTGAAGCAAAGATTCAACGAGTTTCGCTAACGCTAACGTCACAATCAAGAGCCTTGCTCGTCAGATATTGTCGCGTTTCGTCCACACCAGCTGCGTCCAGCGTGCGATCCGTCACAAACTGCGACTTGCTCGCCCACTTTCTCACAATGAGCCAGACACGCGACATCCACGGTGTGTTTCATTCGTGGATTCACCGAGCGGCACTGATTGCATGACGTGTTATAATTAGGCGCGTGGAAAACGCTGACCAGAAATCGGTGTGTGCTGCGTATATTGGCTCTTCGCTGTAAAACGATTCCCCAAAATTTCACTCGTGGGAGACGGAAGCCAGTTCTCTGAACATAGTGCGCTGTGGTAACCCCCAATCCCCCATGCTTCGTCAGCGTTAACTTACCATTATCAGAGATTAACTTTAATCAGCCAAAAATTTGCTGAAAATCCTGAGTCGCGGGTAACGGGCATCTCCTACCTTGGTTATAATAACAAATGCTCCCTCAATCTGGATTACAGGGCAGGTATATTCCTTGCATCTAACGTTACTAGGCATGATCTAACTTCGCGTTCCAAACGATAAATATTGCGGAGTCGTTGCAAAAGTATCGTAAAGAATATCACCAGATTAACGTCCAGTCTTGGTTCAAATACAACCCTACTTAAGTAAGAGCGGTGGACGATCAATACTACACTACAGACTTGGTTTAATGATAATTTCAGCTCTCTCTCAGAGCCTTCTACCTTCCGCTAAACCCGTCAGGCTGGACAGCATTCCAAGCTCTGTAAACTGCAACTGTATTTATTAATATGAACAGGAAGAGAGGAAGATACGCGAGAAATAAAAAATCAAGCAGCTCATGAGAATAAATCGTTGCATCAAAATAATAAAGGTACACATGTTCCTGCACCAACATTACGCGCGTCGCTTCAAAACGCTCGGATTGACTAATGCGTCCAGAGTGCACCAGCGCTACGCGACCGTTGGAGGGCGCTATTATATCTTACGTTAGGAACTGCGTAGTTTTCAAAACCATCGAAAAATTAAAAAAAATGGTACGACTTTGGTACTCCGGCGGGGATGACGGGGCATTCGTGGTTTAAGACGTAACAATGCCTTCAAGCATTTAAATCGTGACTTTCACCCCAATTCCTCTCCCCTGTTGTGACGTCACTAACCAAGATGACGAAACCTGTGGAGAGTCGTATAATTCACGGTGACGTCACAATGAAATCGCCGTTGTTCGACTGAACTCAAGAAAAATAAAATTGATAAAAAAACGCAACCGCCAGCTTCCTGTTGAGGAGGCTGCGGGGAGGATTGGATTACATTCCAATTTTGACCAACGGCAGCAATACTAAAGGAGTGTGAGAGAAGATGCGTAAGGTCAGTAGGAGAGAGAAAGATGGACCAGACTCTTGGTTAGGTTACCGCTGACTAGGATCCGGGCCAAGTTTCAAAAGTCCGTCCACTTCTATAACTACTATAGGGTATAGTGACATAAGAATCCTCTAGAAGAGTTCCGCAGTCAGGGCAGAAGGCACAAAAAGAAATCATTATGATGTCATCTTCACTCAACCGTGACCGTTTGTGTTACATGACAAAATATGAAGTGGAGAGCCGATCAATAGATATGACAAAGAAAATTCACCACAGCCTTGGTTGATTGGACGATTCATTTTCGCCTGATGAAGGAGCGGAACTTGTGAATGTTAAAATTCTCACTACAACTAAGGCTATTCAATCTGTGACGAATTTTCCTTACGACAACCAAATACGGGAATAACTTCACGCAGTTGTCATGGTTACTACATTGCAAACATAATCAACATTGTGATCTCACAACGCAACGTACTACCGCACGGAATTCTCTCCTGCGGCTCGACTTGATCATGGTGGATACAGTTTCATGGTCATTGTTCATCGATTAGATCATAATTACGTCAGGATTACTCAGTCATGGTTGAATGGTTACGAGACAATGAGGGTCTTCAGTGGTTTCAATATGAGACATCTGATACGGTTGAGTGAATATGAGGGGAGCGTTTCTACAAGACGTGAGCGAAAAGAGAGGAACGCAACAATGATTGAGATCGATCGTTTTTCAAGTCCGAGCAGCACCAGCGAACCATCGCTATTTTGAATCGCTTCAGCTTCGGCTCTTCGATGAATTTACAGAAACGCTTGAACTTTTCCTACTTTTTGAAGTATCGTGATCTCTCTTCAAAGTCTGGAAAATAGACATTAGTAGTTAGAATCTAAGTCTAAGCCTAACCCAGAAACAAACAAACATAGTTTTGGACTGCCTCAAAAGTTTTTGGAAACCCCTAAATTGGGTTACTCAAATTACAGCCCCCGCTTTTAAAAGGCACCCCAACACTGAGATTTGCAGATAAAGCCCTCAAAATGTACAGGCTCTGAGGAGGGGCGGGATGCACTCAATGGTCAAACAATTAGAGCTGAGAGGCCCCGGGGCGGGCTGAAACGCACCCAATGCCCCAGTAAACCGAGCTGAGAGCTGAAAAACACCCAATACTCCAGTAAACTTAGTTGAGAGGCCCTCGGGATAGGTGGAACGCAGGGTGCACCTTAAATTATTACCTTGCGTGGCTTAGCTTGATTCCGGGTGGCCACCGTCCTATCTTGCTCGCTTTGTGAAGAAGAAGAAGCTGCAAAAACAATAGACTTGGGAAAACCGGTATTGACGGGTTTGATCCGGATAAATGTGGCATGAAAATTTGAGACGGCACAAGTGAAATTTGAAATTTTTCACATTTATGATGTCACAATTATCATTCTATCATCCCCTGATGAAGGAGCAGAGCTCCGAAAGCTTGCGAAATGTTTCAATTCTCAATAAACCAGCTGGACGTTAAATCTGTGGTGAATCTACTTTACGGTATCTATTGATCGTCCACCATCGGCTACGCTCTCTCGCAAATATATTTACCTTCGGAACTTTTTGAATATATTTCTTTTCGTTTGGAAATTTTTTCTTTCGACGAGTCGTCGGATGTTGGTTTTTCTTTTATGGCTTTCTTTAAAGGATGTTCGACGGCGAAGACCTCTTGCGTATTGGCTGGTTGTTGATGGGAATCGACCTCCTGTGATGAGACAATGCAAGGTTACGCGCACTGTTGCATCATAAGGATTTGCGGATTGGAGAATTGCTCGAAGATGCCTGTAGTCAGCAAAATGTGGGGGGTAGTTGAGGGCTAACCAGGGATATGGTGGAATGGATGCGTTAGTCGAGTGATCTACCGCCAACAGCTGGATAAACTCGGACCGGGTCGGTCGCAATTCCCTTTCTCTTGTGAAGGAGACAAGACGACTTACCGAGTCTGTCGGAGAAGAGAGTGACGATCCGTTTGATTGTTCGGCCGACGCTAACATTTCATCATAACCTGTCATAATACAAACAATGGTGACATCACAGTGAAAAACGTCATGATACAAGCAAAAACAAAGAACATGTCACGCACCACTGCTTCGATCTGATGAAAGTGACAACGGGCTCGGAATCTGAGTCACATCTAAAAAGTAATGGTATTCTGAAAATACTGAAGTGGGAACGGACAGACAAGTTGATTGTAGAGAATAAATTCTAAGAGAAAGAGACAAACTTTGTTTTGTTTCTGGCGCCCATCGTTTTCGAATTTCTTCTCGATACTCGATGACTTCGTCTGTTACTTTCACGACTCGACTTAAAATTCTGAAAAAAGCGCATCGACCGTTTTACTGACTGACTCAAATTGGTCGTACACAAGTGGAAGATTATCGAAAAACGCGGCCTTACGTTTCAGATGAACTATTTCTTGGGTGGAATCTTGCAAGTACGTCAGTGTGAAGTGCCCGATATGCGTAATCGAACGATTGTTTGACTGACATTGCCCCGTACGAGCCGCGACCAAGATCGTTGCCAGGCGTGAGCGGATCTTCGACACTCAAAAACGGGAACGTCGACCCGTTCTCCATTTGCTTTTGAAGCTGAAGAATTTAAAAATCAGTTTGTTACCGTCACTAGGTGGCGCTGGGTATCCATCCATGGTTGTACTGAATTATCTCATTCTCTCCGATTTGACCTCTCACCTCAGCTTTTCGAACGTACGATCCTCCGTTTTTGACGGAAATTCCAAGATCTTTAAAATTGAAATGTCGACCGTATAATTCGAAGAACTCCATCAAAAGGACACCGAGGTTGGCGTTGACGTTGTAACCGTCGCCTCTTGGATGAAGCTGGAATAAGGAATGGGCACATCGAATCAATAAACTCGAAATCGATTCGAATAAAAGTAATACATGGTGCTATAGATTCCGATTTGAAATTGTTTGAGAATTACGAAAGATTTGAATCGATTCGAAGCCAATTTCAAATCCGGCTCTACAGCACCATCCAGTGTTGGATAGACAAAGATTTTTGTTGACAGCTAAATGGTCTTCATATCTACATGACCCTGAAGGAGGGGCCCCCATCCTGCAGATGTAAGACTAGCCCGAGTCCGGTCCTCACCTGGAGAAAGTTGACACACATGAGTATGAGAGCGTAGGAACTGAGGCCGCCCGTCCAAACTTCGTTCAGGTCACGTTGTAAAATGAATTGTTTCAAAACAAATACTAGTTTTGGAAGAGCAGGGAACTCTGCGATAAAACTCTGTCGAAAGAGAAATTTCGTTAAGCTCAGCCATGATATAACCAAACATACACATTGGATGGATTGTGACGTAACAGTGCCACCTAGAGGCAATAGTTTATGAAACGCAGCCATTCAGGGCCTATAGGCAAGTCAGTTAGTGATGTCACAAATGTCACCTTTATGAGGCTGACGCTCCGAACACCGGCTTCCATGTTAAAACTGATGTCAACTTTCACGTCCGTTTCCTTATGTGTTAACTTCACAATAGGCACCTGAAATTAGATTATCATGTCACAATCAGAGATCGCCTGGCCAATATTCAAATTTTCCAATAATTGTTTGACAGTCAGGAGATGAGTGTTAGTGCCTAGTCCACTGACGACGAGAGAGACGGAACCAGTTGACAATCAAGATCACAAACCGTAGACCATGTCATCCATTCATGTGCGATATACAAAACAAACATTGAAATGGTTTGAAGGAACCGGCGTAAATGGCCTTAGTAGGGTGAAACGGCGTTTAATTAAAAGCAACACCATTAAGGCCATGTATAAGTCACCCAATGGAGTGACTGGTCGACTGGTCAGAAGAGCCTGGATGATGCCACTTAACAGTGGCAGCTCTGCAGCTGTCCTGATGTCTAATTCAAAGATGAGAACCCAAACAAATGAAGAAGATATATGAAATGTAATCCACCGTACCGCTGCTCGATCGAGAACTTTTAGGGAACTTTCATCTGCGATTCCTTTCCGCACGAGTTGTCGATGGAGGGTCCACAACGGCAACTGATCCCACTCACCGAAAACGACCAAGTCGATATCGCTGTAACGAAAAGAAAAATTCAAAACGGTGAAGTGTTTGTCTCCTCTGAAATATTTCTTAGCCCGTTAAGTCGTACGAAATAAAATGGAAAGTAACCGTTTCATCCGTTACTGACCTGGTTGGGAGGTACAGACCCGTTCTGAACGAGCCGAAGACTTCAACTCTTGCATGATCCCACGTGTCCATGATCACTTGTCGGACTTGTTTGATGACGTTCTCTCTCATTCTCTGTTCGCCATCGGTCGGACGCATGTAGTTGTAAAAGTCTTCGATCTCCGTATGAAGTCTGCGAAGAAAAAAAGGTTTTAATCAAGGAGACAGAGAAAGAGAGAGAGAAGGGAAAGATTACCAAATGAGTCACAGACCAACTCAGGAAAGATTGACTTGAACAAACACCGAGTTGAACTCACCCGACGACTCCAGTAGGATACTCCGATTGTTTCCATGGCGTGCCGCCCCGACTTATTATATCCCTCGAGTAGTTGAGGTCAGAGATCAACGCCGGATTCTCACGCCGTTTTTTACCACCGTGTGGCGCACTCCGTTCGTTCCAATGTGGATTATGTGCCACATCGTCATCCACAAACGGGATAAAATCAGGCTGACTGGCCGGCATCTGGTTGCTGAAAAGAAAAATCAATCTGAAGTGACGTGGCTTGGCTAACAACCTAATTCGGATCAAAAGAGCAAAAGGCAATTTGTGCGGCTTTCACGTCACTCAAAGAGTAGAGTGGAGTCGATCAATAGATATCGTATAAACAGAAAATTTAACTTCCAGCCTTGGTTTATGTATAACCCTACTTAAGTAAGAACATAGTGGCGGTCTATCAATAGTAATCGTAAAGAAGGTTTATTGTTAATCATAACATTGACAAGAAGGTTTCGGAGCTCCGCATATTTATCATTGAAACTAGTCACATGGGGAACAATTTTCTTGTATCCGTGCCGGGCAAGGTGGGCCATGAAAATATCCGCTCAAATCTCAAATCAAAACCAATAACAACAAATATCGGGGATCGGGTATCTCGTAAATTTTGAGCAGTCACAGCCTAGCCTAGTAACACTTACAAGTTGAAGTTTTGGCCACAGAGTGCTGAGTTGCTGTTTGAGTTGTCGATCGAAGAACACTTCAAGCCCTGAAATTGAATCAAAACTTGAGAGCTAGAGCAGAAAATATGGAATAGAACAATGGTTATTTTTGACCATATTATTGGCTAACCGACACCAGTATTCCAGATCTTGTATCTGTTTGACCTCAACTGAGGGTTTGTCTACAGAAACGTCATTTGACTCGAAATAATGACGAGACTGTTGACACAACGATCATTCAACCGGACGCTTGATCGCACATGAAAGAGATCATTGTTGACACACAATGTTACTGAGAAATTTCTCTCGGTTGGGTGTCACAAAAATCATGGGTCCAACAAAATGCAGATGCCACAGAATGACAAAACAATGCAATGCCTACGTTCTGGTTGATACAGATAAACGCAGATGCAGCGTTACTCATCCCTTACAGATTCATAAACCATTTTTAAATATTTCTCTAAAGCACAACCCTAAATGCAACTTAAATTATAAGCCTATCCGACGTGCCTGTAATTCCAAGCACGATGAAGTTTATTTCGTGAAAATTGGACTTTGGGGTCAAAAGTCACTGCTTTTTGACAAATGACGGATCGCTTGGTCAATGTATATCAAAGTCAGAAATGCCAATTAGACGAGAAATTTTCTCCTTTAACGATCCAAGAAATAGTGGAGCCGATAGCGACGATCCAAATAGTAATAGATAGAATTAGTCACCGCAGATTTAACGTCCAGTCCAGCTTATTGGAATATAATTCATAAGCTTTCGGGGCTCCGCCCTACTATGGTTATTGAATAGAATAAGTCACCCAGGAATTAACATCTAGTGTAGTGTATTGGAATATAATTCAAAAGTTTCAGAGCACTACCCTACTACAGTAATAGATAGAATAAGCCACCACAGATTTAACGTTCAATCCACTTTATTGGGAATATAATTCACAAGTTTTCAGAGCCCGTTTCATCTGAGGTGACTTATTCTCTCTGGTGACGGCTTGACTCGATGTCGATGACCACTTGGGCTGGTTTCTGAAATAAATTTCTCTCTTTCTCTTCTCATTAATCAATTGAACTTACTTGAAATGTCTGCCAGATTTTCATCCACAGATTAGTCGCAGGTCCAAGTTGTTCAGGTTGTATCCAAGAGAGACGAGGATCCATCCAAGGGCAGAGATCAAAATGAGAGAAGTTTGCAGAACTTTAAGATAAAAACAACCTTACGATAATAAGGAATTGGAATATCTGGAAAAAGATACGTTTATTACGATCACACCTTCTTCTCTCTCATTGCTAGTGCGCGTGAGACATTTTCGACTACAAATTACGCATGGGGCTCACGTAATTTCTTATAGCGGTGTGAGGGAACAGAAATTCGAAAAATGCATGGCTCCCAAATGCCAATTTTTCCCCATCACCCAACTGCTAATTTTGAACACATTTTCAGCCTGCAGCACGGAACGCATTCCAGAACTAAGCTATATTGTTTACATACTGGCTATATGCCTACCCACACCCAGGTGAGAGTGGATGACTATTCTTGCAATTGCTGTCGTCGACTTCATGATTGTGAATTAAAACACTCATTATTATTTTGTTCTTAAAACCGTGATAGATGTCATTACAATTAGATAGATCTAACTCCTCATTCATACCGGTACTCACAGAGTCGAGATGCCGAAGCATCGGCAAATATTTGCTGAATAGCTTAATTGCGTCAAATTTAAAATCAACACTGTTATCAAACAGTGGGTAGCGTAGAGTATTATAACATATTTATTCGAGTTAAGTCGATCAGAACCTGTGTTCACTAGAAATACCAAGCTATACGTCTTATATCTTAGGATACAGTAGGAATTTTCATGCAGGTCTGTCACCAAAAGTTTGATTGCTCAGTTGAATCCTCCTTAAACCTACATTGATCAATTCTTGTTTGACATCGTCTAATCAATATCCACCTACTATAAACACACCAACACCATCATAGGCCTACATCAACTGTTTCCTGTGTACCACCTACCGATCCTCACCACGCATTTCAAATCATAGATGTACTCTGCTCCTCTGCTTAGTCTTAAACGGTAAACGAAGCCGGTTTCGAAGTAACTAAATCGTGCAAGTTACTTCCCATACTCATTACATTCATGCCTATAAATAGATCATTGCAAAATCGCCGACAAGAATGCGGCCAACCTCACGCAACCGCGTTCTTTAGCGATAATGAGTTGTCGCCTCTAGGACGAGTCATATATCGCGCACGAAACTCCAAAAAAAAGCATCAGATTGCGCCAATTACATGAAATTTTCCAATTTATATCACCTGGCGAAATTAGCCGACTAAATCTCCTGTGCGCTGTATTTCTGCGCGATCTTAATATAAAAACTGTATAGGCGTACCAGTTCTGGACTGGACGTAATCTAAAATCTTCCTCCACATGCGTATTGCAAATTCAGTAGTGAGCAAATGGCATAAATTTGAAATTCGCAGACACTTGTTTGGTTAGCCCGTTGTATTTTTCCACTCGATTAACCTTTTCTCCTTACCTCTACGCTCCTGAAAGTTCGAACATCTATGGTTCGAAGCTCAAGAAATAAAATGATTGACAGCTGCCTTCAATGATGTAAAGGACTGCCGGAAACGTTACTGATGCGTGAAATTTTTAAATTTTCTACCCAGATATATATATAATCCATTTATACAACATACTCTATAAATTCGCCGATTTTCTAGATGAAACACTGAAAATTTATGGCTTTGAACATACAAAATTGCCTCCATGATGTCAGTAGGGCCGCAACTGACTGGAGCTGACGGCCGTGATGTGGGAGCAATCATGAATCCACAACGCCAACTAGCGGCGAAGTACCTGGCTGAAGCATTTTCCTACCCGATAAAAACCCTCAGACGACAAACAAGGAGAATTGTTACTGTCACAATGCGTTTACTATTACACCATTGCAGCATAAAACACGAAATAATATGATTTCTATATTCATAGGCAATTCTTATCGAAAACAAAGGAAACTACAGAAACTAACAGAAACTATACAAAAACAAAAGATGAGGAGAGGTCCAAGTATCGAAATTTCACTCTGCATTGTGGACTTACTTTTGAGATTTGATGACAACAAAGTGGGTGCGTTTCGATTCGGGACCAAGTCACACATGCGCGTGTAGTCACACTTGCTCAGATGGATTAGCCAGGACGATGGACAGGGAGGGCGCTTCGAGGCGTCCAAAAATCTCAAGAGATTGACAATGTTCAACTTTTTTTTGAGTTGAGACCCCCAAAATATTTGTGCCGGGTTCAAGAGGCCCTGGCATTGCGGGCTTGCGACTCAAATGGGTAAGCCGAGGCGATACCCCCAGGCATCTTGGGTCTTAATTAACAGAGTGATGATTCGATGGGTCAAAAATCCGTGCCCCGGCCAAAATTTCTCCGAGCACCCTGCTGTATGGTGTAGTTGACTTATTCAGGCTTCGTAAGAATGACAGTAACGATTGTTTCATGCTCGGTGAACCATGTTTGCTCGATTGGAAAGAGGAGTTGGCTTTTTGTTGCTCAACTTTCGCTGAGTTTGTTTCGGCTTTCCGATCTTTGTTGATGACGTGTGATTAGAAACAGATTGTGACATCAGTGAAGGATTTCGTGATGCGGCCGAATGATTGACTTTCGAATTCTTATTGCTTGAAGTTATGTCTTTCCGTTGTGATGTAATAGAAGACTTTTCATGATTGGTAGATTTTTTCGTCATCGGGTCGTGCTTTGTTGATCGTGATGTCACAGAGTGGCTTTGCGACGTCATGGGTGATCTCCGCTTTTCCTTTGAGGGAGGACTTTTCTTGACGATCGCCGATCTTGAAGGAAGATTCGAGGTGGAATGCTCCTTTCCTTGCAGTTTCGAAACGTCGGATTTCCAGATGTGAGAAATTTTACTTTTGATCTGAAAAATGCAGAGATCTATGACGTCATAATAAAGAGAAATTTATCACAGAAAATGTCACCTCTTTTGGAAGAAGTCTTGGTTGGTGGAGTTGCATCTGTGGAGAGCTCGAACTGAAATACAAGAAGGCTCTGTTCAGGACGACGTTGATTGCCTAGAGCAGGGGTCGGCAGCTTTCCCCAGCAGGCAGAGTGATCGATCATCCACGGACCGGTCACGAATTTTGTCTACGGGCGTTCACGCAGACCTCGTATGAACTATTACTATTTATGGTGACTGCAATATGCCGTGACATGCGGACGACCGGTTGCCGAGGCGACCATTGGCTTAGACTACCCAGGGCTTGCACATCTATGTTACGACCTATGGACGCTAGTTTGAGTAACCAGCTTTATGGAGTTCAGTGACCCGGTTCGAGAAAGACCAGTGACCAGAGGTCAAGGGACCCGGTATACGGAGGTCAGTGACGGGACTCATGCAGGCTACAGTTAGTCATTAACAACAGGTTCATATGGGTTCTTGTAAGCCATGCGTAAGTCCAGCAGCTCGTGCACTCACTTGAGAAGACGTTTTCTTTCCAGTGATTTTTGAGTGGCCACCGACAGTTTCCAGGTCCGAGGAATTTTCTAAAACAACAACATGAGAGATCAAGTTGAAGAGCTTCAGATTGGAGAAAGATACAGATATCAGACAGGGTATGGAATATTATTTTTTGGACAGTTTTTGGTATGGCTCAATCTGGGCTGCTCGGTTTCACGGGTGATGACTGGCGAGCACATACCAGAAAGAGTTCACTGGCTCGTAAAAACCTTGCATCACAGATGATTTCATAGTGCTCCAAAATTACCTTAGTGACAAGCTTTTCCAACAAACAAGACTGAGCGACGATCAACATTCTCTCCTTTGTCGTCATTTCAAAGAAAATTTCGTGGATTTGAAGCATCGCCGAACGAAGCTGAAAAATGACAAACGGCTGGCACAAAATTGTGGAATCACAATAGCTAGAGACGTTCCATCACAATTAAAACAAAGGGGGTAGATGATCAAACACGCCGGTTGGTCTTTCGAAGAAGTCAGTAACCTGGCCCCGAAATATTTCAGCGAGCACCAGGAGGCCCTGGCAGTGCGGACTAGCCATTCAAATGGGTAAGCTGGGGCGATATCCTGGGGGCCACGGCTTCTCGGGTCCTAATCAACAGACTGAAGATTTGACGGACTAAAAATTATATTCGAACCCCAAGCTCATATGGATATACGTAGATTACCATGGTCAAGCACCCCCCAACGACCCCACGATTAGTCAAACCATACCTGAGTATAAAGACGATTCTCCAAGTACGAATCACGGACGGAATCGAGTCCTTTGCTCTCGTTCAACTCCATTCGAAGTGAGAGAATCAAACTACTTGTGTCCTGAAAAAGGCAAAAACAGATGCTCGAAACAACAAATCCATCCCAACGACTGCTTCCTCATCAGCACGACAATGTGAGAGGATTTGGGGGCAAAAAAACGGAAAAGAAACTGGGAAAAGGTGATTTTCGAGAAAATTGGAAAGAACAACCATAACACAAGTACTCTCTCTTTCTCTCTCTCACTCCCTTCACCCGATGAAAGAGTTCTGAAAGCTTGAGAATTATATTCAGATAAACTGGGCTGGTGGCAAGTTATTCTATCTATTACTATAATAGGGTAAGGTTCTGAAAGCTAATGTTGACTGGACTTTTTCTGACCTTTTCCATCTATTACTATAGTAGGGTTGAGCGGAGGAACACCAAAAGCTTGTGAATTATATTCCAATAAACCGGGGAAGTTAGATATGTGGTGACTGGGTGATAATGACCAGAACACGTTCTCTCTCTCTCTCTCATTATCACAGACAGACTACTTACCCGAATGACTTGCATGATTTCCTGAACTTTGTTAGAGCGTAGTAGTCGCCGAGTCAAGTGACCTTTGCAGAGAGCCGAGAATTTGCAAAGCTTTTCGTGAAGAGTGACCGTCACCTGATAAATGTTATGACATCACAATTCACGTTGTCAGGTCACTATTTTCTGAGAAATTTCGAGCCGAACCTGAACGTCAGTGATTCTAGAAACGTCATTGTTGGTGTCTATTGTGACATCATGATTGGTCGGACTGTGTTCGGAATACTCCGGCAGAGGAGCTTCTGTCGGTTTCTTCGTTAATCTGTAAAATTAACAACATTTTTCCAATTCAAATCACCATAAATGTTAGTTAAATCACTAACTTGAAATCTCGGTACTCTGTTGAAGATATGCTTGGTGAGATTGTGACATCACTGTAGCGTGGTTCCACAGCACATACAAGTTTTGGAAGCGTCATCTTATCGCCATGGATAAGCTCCTGTGTAAACAAATTCACATTTTCTACGACTAGCTGGGGCGATAGGAAGGTCATTTTGGGGGGAGAATGAGCTTCAGCTTCTCTTTGGCTGATACATCGTGGGCGTGTACAAAGGGTAAGACCGATAGTTGTATTTTTGTGATTATCGTTATCGACCGCTAGGCCCTTAAACCTGATCACAGAGTTGTCAATTAGTGATATCTTCTAAACACAAGCATACAAACAAACACGACATTGAACATGCACTGAGTTTGACAAAAAGTTAGAAAACGTTTGCTAGAAAAAACGACCTCAACGCTGAAACCTGACCTGACACTGAAACCAAGTTGGCAGTCGGCAGCTCGTATTTATGAAGGCAATGGCTCTATTAGTGTGATTGGCAATTGATACAGCTCGCTAATCCTCTTACCATAAGTATTACTCATGATGTTATTAATGCTGGCATGACCTACAGCTACCAGGACATTACTGGAGGTCGAACGATTATCGTGATATTTGTATTTTTGCGATTATCGGTATCGGCAGTCAGTCAAGTAAGGAAGTCAATATTGGATATCGGCCTCAATAATCAGACGGTAATCGGTCTAATATCGACTTTTGGCTGATTATCGGGGCCGATATTCATGATTTTTGGATTATCGTATTGGCCTTCAAAAACCAATATCGGTCTCTACCTTCTGCAATGCTTCAAGTTGCTCGTGGTGACGTTTCCTCATCGCCTCCATCTGTGATTTGTGCTGGTCTTGAAGAATCCGACATAGGTTCGTCACGCTCAGTTCTGTCAAACAAAATCAAGATAACAATTCAGCAACCAGTGCAAAAGCAATTTGAAATCTCCATGCAGGTCACTCCTGCTGCAATGTAAGCCATCTTGACCTGATGCAAAAACGGAGCTCTGAAAGCTTGTGAATGTTCTAATTCCCAATAAGCTGAGGCTGTTCCCCATGTACACACTATTTCTAGTGATTTCAATTAACAGTGTTCCCCATGTACACGCTATTTCTTCCCACGTACACGCTATTTCTCGGGAATAGCATCTGGAACATCACAACCATCACCATAGAGCAGAGCTCCGAATTTTGAATGTTCTCAATAAATCGTGTACCTGCTCTACTCGGGGCGCCGCTTCGTGCTCTGTCATCATTTACAGTACTTGCTCGGAGTGAGCTTTCCTCAGATTCGGACGGAATGTCGAGCTTGCGTACGACTGAATCCTGGTCTTTCACCAAATCCTCTTCAAGATCCCACGATTCGATCCTGGATAATGAAGCAAGTTAACATGACGTATCGTAAAGAAGATCACCAATGATTTTGTAAAATGTCCAGCCTTGGTTTATTGAGCATACTTACCAAACTCTGTCGTATGATCAATAGATATCGTAAAGAAGATTCACTACAGATTCACCGTCCTGCCTGGACAAAGAGCCAGGCGACGTACTACAGTAAGGTGATCGCCATCTTGTGAAAACTAATCTAAATCTCCAAATCACCCGCCGTCCATCTACCCCAAAAATTGCAAGAGAAGAAATACACGTACGTCAAGCTGTCTTTATTCCTGACGAGATACGGTGACGGTTCATCGAGCGAGTACGATCCCCTTCGAACTCGTGCTTCATAGACTTTCAGTTCTTGCCCCGCAGAGACGACATTAGAATCTAAAATTTGCATTATGATGTAATGTAGTTAATCAACCGTGAAAACGAGAATCTACGAAATTCAATGATGAAAGCAAGTGATATTATGTGATGTCACAATGCATACCTTTGTTTTGGAGTTTCACTTGTGCGATTTCAAGCCTTGGATTGTGGAAAAATCGTTTATCCATGAATATGCTTTCGTTTTTCAATGAACCTGAAACATTGACATGGTTCAACGAACGCTGACTTGGTTCAGTGGGCCTAAGGTCATCAAATTGAGTAAGGCCGACCTCGAAGCCACATCAGGAGATCAAGCGTAAGTAAGTTGGCGATTCACCAGGTCAGGTCAAGGAAATTAGAAGGGAAATACTGGGAATAATATTTGTTTAGATGTACCTGTATCAATTGTTGGGTCACAATTCTCTTTGGTGTCATCAGCGATACAATCACTGACAGTATTCGATAGAGTTGGCTGTAGCATTGTGAGGTCATCAGTGATATTCGATTCGAAACAGACACTTCCTGAAAGCTCTATGACGCCCACTAGAGGACTGTTTAGAGAGTCTTGCGACTTTGGTTCCGCAGAACGAGGAGATTTTACAACCAGCTCACTACTGCCTTCTTGTGAGGCATTGATCTTTGTTGACGTGCTTTGGTCGAGGTTTTGGGGAATTGAAGGATCGAGCAAACAGAAGGGACTTTCCAGTTCGGCTTTATTTGTATTAAGTTTGGGGGTCCCCCACGTTGACTCAGAGGGAAGCTCCGGTTCATCATCATTAGCTGTCTGTGTTGCATCACAATTTTCATTTGAACTGTACGAAGCTCGCTCTTTTATGATATCATATGTAGCGGCTTTTATTGCAGTTTCAACGATTGTGTTAACGAATGTGTCTTCTGCAGAGAGTTCTTGCTCATCTTGTCGCGCCTCAATGACCGTGTTATCTGTGTTGTCATTTCGCGCTTCAGTAACCCCATTATCCGCAATGTCATGTATCGCTTCAATGACCGTGTTATCTGTGACATCATCGCTTTCAGACGAGGAAGGTTGAGTTCTAGTCAATGTTTTTTCGGTCGCATTAAAACTCAGCGATTTTCGTAGTAAATTCCTCAAACTTGATTTATAAGCGTTGTCATGGAAACTGGTGTCACTGTCACTAGAGGTGCTGTGAGCTTCAGCAGGTTCGTGTTTCACAGCATTTTCAAGAGAGTCTGACGATAAATCGTGACCGGCTTGGTTTGTGAAGTCACAATTTTCAATAGGAGTGACATCACAGTTGCTAGAAATGTCTGGATTAGTCCGTTCCGAGTTACTTCTGACTTCTGTGGTCGGACCTTTGTCTGCGATGACGTTCGCTTCCTTGCGTTCAGGCTCGACTTGAATCGGAGTTTTCGGCCGACGAGAGATTGGAGATTTCTCTGTTGGTGTCGTCTGAACATGAAAATGAAGTTGTCAGAGCAATATGCTGAATCAAACTTTGTTTACCACTAGGTGCCGCTATAGGTCCAGGTTAGAAGTTGAGTTTGTAATTGAATTTGAATAGTGACGTCACAATTTTAAAAAAATAAGCAATTTTCATGAACCATGTGGTGTTCATGGGGAACACTGCTCATGGGGAACACTACTCACGGGAAACCACTATAGCGCTATAGGGCGGCACTATAGATCCGAATTCGGAACCTTCACAGGGCCCTTCCTTCTGACCAGCTGGCTGTAATGATTTCAAATTTATCAAAAACTTTGTAACTAGTATGCTAGGAGAGGGTCTGGCTTAACGTCAACATTTCAAATTACCAGTAACACACCTCGATGCCGGCAAGAATCGCTTCAACTCGTGAGATTAACCGTTGTTTCTCTTTCTGTTGTCGGCTTTTCTCTCTCTCAACCGCTTTCTTCTTGTAAATCAGCATTTCCATCCGAGTGGTCGTACAGATCTAGAAATGAGAAACATTTTCACAGTTGGTGGTGTTCTGATCAAGGCACTGGCCACCAGATCTCATAGGCCAGGTTCGCGTCACCAACCACGGCAGGGTTATACATACCAGCGGAGGTAGAATCGGTCGCTTATGAAAGACAAGTGCAGACTTGGAAGATTTGAAGCCTGACATCGAGTGGCAACTGCACGATGAACAGCAACTTGCAGACGCCCATGATGATGAATTTTGACTCTGCTCCAAACTCGTTTCGCTCCCGTCCTGAGAGAGAGAGAGAGAAAGAGAGTTTATTCGTCACCAATACACAAATGATCTTGCAGCACGCAGACCTTGAGAGAATCCAGACTGCTCCGTACTCCGAGGTTCCTTGGTGAAGACGACATTAAGAATTCCTCCAAACTTCCACTCATTTCCAGCTCTGGGCTGTCGTGGTCTTCATCTCCATTAGAAACCATATTTCAAATTAATATATTTCTTTAAAATATCTTAGAAATGAACTGCAAATTGTCGCGAAAATTAGTAAAAATCACAAGTTGTGCGAGTGTAAAGTAGGGGTCCACCGGTTATATCGCCCTGCTGATTGAGAAGAAATTCGTATTTTTTCCATTAATCGGTATCGGTCGTTAGTCAAATGGGGAAGACGATATTGAATATCGGACTTAATAATCAGGATCGACTGTTCGTTGACCTTGATATTCATCACGTTTCGATTATCGTATCGGCCTATCTCCAGCGTAGAAACCGTAGAGGTTACAGTTGCTTCTCATTGATTCTTTATGGTAGAGGCTTGCTTTACAGCAACCTCAGTAATGTATAGGTTCCACCAACAAAACTCAATGCACCGTCAGACTCACTATCTCTATCAGTAGACATGCTAAACGCAACAGTGTAGCCTATGCTGCCTTCGAAGTCTTTGAAAGGCGGGTTTACTACCACACGTCTACACTTGAACTTGAAAATTGACTATATGCAACTGTGGCCCGCGGGCCATTTACACATGACATGTATGTCTGTCTGATTTCTGTACAGCTTCCAGACAACTCGCTATTCTTGCCCAAACTCAGTTACCCTCCTATCCAGATATGTATGGAATGCGACCATGCGGCAACTGCCTGCAAGCCCAACCCCAACGAATCCCCAACGACGTTAACGGTCCCCCGACAAAACAAACAATGGACGGGGTTACCTTCGTTCAAATTTCACCGCACTAATGCGTTGAGGTAGCACAGATACTGCATGTATCAAACCAATAAGATATCGGATAACGACTTTTCTCCGCTTTTCTCACTTTCACAATCGCATCGGTCATATGTATCCGTTTCTCGACTTTATAAAGAGAATTATTGAAACGAATGACTGGTTAAAAGTGTGGCGGATTATCGCTCGATTAACGATATTGATCCGAGATAATTGGATACATAAAAATAAATTGTCCGTAAGGTGTCGCTCACGAGCTCGGTTAAAAATATTTATCTTCGACAAACTGCCTTCGTGACGTAACACCCATTGGACCTATTTGTACTTGGAGACGCGTCGTCTGCTGAAGAAATGCTTTCCAAGAGCCATTTGACCTCTCTCATTGGGCTAGGCCAGTGGTTCCCAACCTAGTGGTACGCGAAGGTCTTCCAGGTGGTACGCGAGTACATTCTGTTTTTTATTAGACCGAATGGAGTTCTTAGTTTAGGTTGGGTTGATTTTGAGTTTTTGAAGCCGTCGACGTCGTGGGGAAATTTTTTGACGGCCTTCAGCGCGCGTAACTTATGTAGGTGGTACGCGAGCACAGCATAAAACCTCGAAATGGTACGCATGTGAAAAAGGTTGGGAAACACTGCTTTACAAAGTAACAGAGTGTGGACGCTTTATAATTAAAAGTGACGTCGCTGGTTTGAAAAAGGATCCCGAGTGGTATTTCGGGGAAGTCTGTTGTGCCGGAACAATGCGATGCTTTTCACCAAGGCTGTGTGTTTGTTATGAGAGAATCAAGAGATTTGAGTTGAGTGACGTCAGTTGATTAGGCTTCCTAGAAAGTTGCTGTGAGGAGAACAGCTTATTTGTGAGGCCTGGTATCTGAGCTACTTCAAATTTTGAGTAGGCGACCTAGTTCTTGATAAACAGAGCTCGGTAGTCTGGCCGGACTACCAGTAGACACACCCGTGGCGAAAATCATACGTCAGCCAAATCTCTAGCCATCATTTTTTGCAATAGTTAGTCATCAGTTGATATTAGATTTCGGCTTTCTAAAATCAGTACCGGCCGATCTCCTGACGAAATAACAGCGAGTAGGCCGGTAGCCTGCCTCACCGCGGCCTTCCAGTCCGTTTCGAGGTTATGCGAAGCATAAAGTGCCCACCTTGTCAGCGAGGCATCTGCCAGCAATATGTTTAATCAGCGCGCCAATGCATATTTAATCGAATAGTTTCGTCTAAAATCGAGCTTCATCGGTTAGTAGTAGGCAACTGGGTGGTTTGCCGACGTCTGAGGTTATAATTCAGAACATATAATTGAGGAGCAAAATGGCAAATGATTTAGAAAAAATCCTCGTCGGGGTCGTCCTGCTTTGCTGGATGAACGGCGGCGCCGCCCAATCTTCGCCGGCGTGTGTTATTTCTATCCTCAGTGCGCACACAAAAGATATTGTTACAACACAATGTGTAGTTTAATCAAGTCGAAACTCTATTGTTATGTCACACAAGGATTAAACATCAGGAAAGTTCTAGAAAAACACGAGTAGGGCAGGGTCAGTTGGATTGTTATGTCACAAAAGAGTCGTAGATATTTTATAAAAGCCGCGGAACGATGGAACAGACAGTCTTGGTTTTGCCTTGCAGCCCGGAAATGACGCATATTTGTAAAATGCTTTGAGAATATTCCACATCTATTGATGCTGGTCAGATAGGTGACATGGACAGAGATCTCGCTCGACTTGCAAACTGAGCGAAAGATATGCTGCCTTACGACTTAATCTACTGGTCACGTATTATTCGATCCACTCCATCTTGTTTTCACCGCGATATCGTTTCTATACCAATGCTGTCAACGGAACAATGCCAGGACTTCGTAACAATTGTATGGTCTGTTTACCTAAAGAATTATGCGATAAGTTACGTTAACAGGATTGTTAGCTTACGGTTAAAGCGATGACGTAAAACGTAATCCCAGTCAAGTGTCAGGCACGCGAAGGTATTTGACGGGACGCGAAGTTAGACCGGCTATTGTGTCTTCCGCGTATAGCGTGTGTTAAATTCTGTATCTCGCTATGAAGTTAGTGTTTTAAATTAATGCAGGCTGTCTATCGTCTAAGTCTATCTACACATCTGTCCGGTGGCTGCGATCTTCTCCCGTTCAGAAAGTTTTAATAATAGATAGAGCCTGCAAATATCGCACAGTGTTCCCCATAGACACGTAAAACGACCAGGTCTATCTTGTCGATATTGAATGGGAAGAATTAAGGAAGTGGGAACATGATTAATAACTACTTCACAACCGTCATCATAAATCAGAAAATCTGAGGCCAACTGTTGTCAGCGGGATATGTTCAAAAATTGTGTTCATGGGGAACACTCGGCACTTGATCGATCGATCGAGCAAATAGAGTCACCATAGAAACAGCGACAACGCCGTCAATATGCCAGGCTCGCCGTTTCATACATTGTCGGTGAATTCAAGCTGCAAGTGCCGTAAAATAGAATTGGTCTAGCTGGCGGCGGTGTATCATGAAAGCGGCGGCGGACGGAATAGCATTTCACCTGCTGATGAATACGTTCGGGCGGCCGAAAGCTTGTGAAATTACGTTTTTCTTAAAATATGGTGGAGCCGATGGCGGACGACAAACAGATATCGTAAAGAAGATTCCCCACAGATTTAACCTCCAGCATTGGTTTATTGAGAATTATTAATTTGAAGCTCCATTGCACTATCATCAGGTCATAGTCCGCCATCGGCATTCACATCTAATCGCCAGCTATTTTGGAGAATACTGAAGTCGAGAAGCTGATTTGTGGTGACGCTAAAGGTTACAAATAGTATTTTTCAGAAATTTGTAAATCTATCAAACTTGTAGCAATGGCTGACGGGGAACTACGCGACGTCTTTAACGCATTCGCCGCTCATGGCAAGACCGGAGCTACTAAGACTGCGGGAATGGACAATAAAAACTGGAGCAAATGCTGCAAGGACTGTAAAGTAATCGATGGGAAGACTGTGACGACAACTGACGTAGACATCATCTTCAGTAAATTGAAGTATGTGACGTCACAAACAATGGCGCATCTACTGTGTCTTTTCGCATATTTAACGTCACAATACAAAAATTCTCGTTTCTGTCTAGATAGGCGTGGCGGGTTGTACGATGTCGTTTGTACCCCGGACACCCGGGCACGACACTCTATGCTTTTTGTTGCTTATTTAATTACTTGGTAATTTGTGTCGCAGTTATACACGCGTTTCACGTAGTCTGGTTTGGCGATTAGATCGGGGAGTGATGTGGTTGTGATGGTATAAACCGGACACGTATAACGCGAGCATTTACCTGGCGTGGGGTAAAAACATCATGAATTCGAAGCAGTGATTGTAACCCGTTGTTTTTGCAGGACTAAGGGCGCCCGTGTGATTACGTTCGAGCAGTTCCAGCAAGCGCTGACAGAGCTGGCCCCGAAGAGATTCAAAGCGAGTAAGTCTACAGAGGAACTAACCGCTCGGATCTTCCAGATGGTCAAGGACGGCACACCTAAGAACGTTGGCGTCACGGTGAGTAGAGATTCATGCTTGTCAAGACCCCCCATCATTCCCCGAGAATGCAAATCGTTCATTTAGGGAGAGAGAGAGAGAGAGAGAAATAGAGAGCGATTAATTCGACTTTTGCTCGTATAATAATTATAATTCTTTACACTCTTTTTGAGAGAGAGAGAGAAATTTTATCTTTGGCGCAAATGGATTCGTGCGCCAATGCCAGCACCACGAATGCAGCCACGACTCGTGCGCGCCCCCCTCCGGATGCATTGAAGCCGCGTTTGAGAGAGAATTCAGGTCGATCTCATTTTTACAGAAAACATCCAAAACTGGCGGCGTTGCCAAGATGACTGATGCGTCACAATACACTGGAGCTCACAAGGAAAGATTCGACGCGAGCGGAAAGGGCAAAGGTCAGTCTCCGATATTTGAACAACCTGACCGATTGCGGACCTTCACTAATGATAGAAATTCTCCCCCCAATAAATTTAAGTTGTTGACACGTCCTATAGCCACCATTTGACATTTCCAGGTATCGCCGGTCGCGAAAACGTGGCCGAAAACTCTGGCTACGTCGGCAACTACAAAGGTGCGGGCACTTATGAGGACAAGGTCGGCAACTAACAATTCCTCGTACTGTGACGTCATCGGGAGTTTTTTATTTTGAATGGTAATTTGAATATTGATACTGAGTTGTGTGACGTAAACAATATACACAGACACAATTTGAACACTTGATGACAACAAGGATGATTCTAGTACAGGTGTTCCTACACTGATGGGCGCAAAAAATTTACAGAAAATTAAGTTTGTTTTTATATAAGTTAAAAATGATGTAATTGCGGCATAATTGTTTCCTACCATTTTAAATTTAAAGTTTTGTGGTCGTTAGCGCCATTGTTCGCCGCCATGAGGGAGAAAATTGTTTGTGAAAGTGTATTTTTAGTATCAAAGGAGGGAGCGGCAAGCAATGAGTTGCAGGCTCAGTTAGTTGTGACGTCACTCATATCCTAGATAACCATGCCGATGGAAAAAGACGGTCGAGTTCGCTAAACGTCGTCATAGTGACGACTGAAACGGTAAATGACTCGAACAGGTTGTTAATTTGTTTGGTCACGTGATCGAAGTAGGTGATTTTATAATCGATGGGCATTCGAGCGATGACTTCCGGAACAGGTTGGTTGACAATATGGTGCGGGCGGGATTATTCTCAGACACACGGCTTAGTGACTTGGAAAATTCGCCGGCGTAGAAGGCTCGTCGAGGTGCTGCAATGGTGCTAAAATAGCGAGATTATAACGACGTCGATCCGAATTCGGAAGCGCGTCTTAGAAAAATAACTTCGCAGATGCCGATTTCAGAGGAAAGTCCTTTTCAACGGCCGTGTTGCTGTTTTGAAGTTACGGTGTTTTCACCCTACTAAGGTAACGTACGCGAGGTCAGTGCATATTACGCGTATCAATACTTCCGGTTTATAGCCCGGATCACTCTCACAACCACAGTACCAGGCGATGGGACTCGAACCTTCAAGTCTCCCGATTAGAAGGTTGTCGAATCAAGGAAGGAATTTTATAGCAAATACAGTAAAGAGGAGCGTGCGATTCACAAGCGCCTCGATTCCGACATCTCGAACGCGTCTCGACAACGGCATTTGATTATAATTATTATGTTGTTTAAACTGCTGAGATCATGTACGCTTGGTCTGAGTATGAATTGAATGAACCTTGTTCTCAGTTTGACAACAATATCCAGTAGCAATGACCGACTCTAATCTGCGTAAGGTGTTCGATAGTTCCATCCCGTCTGGTATGACAGGCGGTATGGACGCGCGAATCTGGGCAAAAGTGTGTCGGGACTGCAAGTTGATTGACGGAAAGCAAATCACAGAAGCTGACGTCGATATCGCGTTCAATAAAATCAAGTGAGTGACGTAACAATGACGCGCAGAGGTTGGCGGCGGCGAGACTCGCCAGCGAAGTTGGTGGCGGTGACAGGGATGCCTAATTTTCTTAGGCAGAGAGAGAGATAGGTGATACCCCCATGTGTCTGAGTGAAAATGCATCGATATCGTGGGCGCTTTTTTCGCATACCGACTCTGCGCCATATTTTCAATTTGATTGATTGATTGATTGCGCTGATTGGTTGATTGCGTCGATCGCTGATTGGTTGATTTCGTTGATTGCGTCGATTGATAGATTGCGCTGATTGATTGATTGGTTGATTGCGTCGATCGCTGATTGATTGGTTGATTGATTGCGTCGACCGCTGATTGGTTGATTTCGTCGATTGGTTGATTGATTGCGCTGATTGGTTGATTGGCATATGTGATATGGTTATTGGTTACGTAATAGGCTGCTGCCGTACGTATTCTGCCTTACACAGGCAGGTATTCATTCCACGGTTCGTTATTTACTACCGCTCTCCTGAAGTCCTAACCACAACCTTCGACCCTCCAGGATACTGTCTACCAAGCATAGAGGAACGGATACCAATTTTAAAGTATTTTATTTGACCTGGCCGGAAATCGAACCCGGAATCTCTCGTCATTTCCGACGTCATCATTTACTGTCGCCCTCGATACTTCAGAGAGAAGACAGCGCGCAAGATCTCGTTCGACGAATTCAAACTCGCTCTAAGGGAGCTCGCCAGGAAGTTTCACAACAAGACGTCGAAAGAGCAAGCTGACGTCATCTTCAGCTTAGTCGCTGGAGAACCGGTGGGTAAACTCGCTATGACGTCAAGCTGTGGCGTCACTTCAAATATTTTTCTCGACTCTCGGTTAGTCAACCTATGACGTCAGTTTTCTAATCATACCTCCGCCAAATGGTAACACAGCTATCCTCTACCGTTCGGTGGGTTAGACAAACCTTCTATCCTGCTATTACGTCACTTCAAATACTTCCTAGCCACAATGACATTGGAACTACGTTCAGGATCGGTTGGTCTACCTATGACGTCACTTTTCTAACCATGCCTCCGGAGCTGGTTACTAACCTCACCGAGTTGATTTTATGCACAGAAAGCAGTGGATGTTGATCGGTTGATTCAAACGACGAAATACGACGACTCTGTTAAGAGGGTGGACGAGAGCGGAGAGGGCAAAGGTGAGGATCGGGCGCCGGAAGTTCGGGCTGGGCAAAATCAATTAGTATGAAACGTCGGATCGAATCAAATAATTCCAATCGAATCGAATACCGAATAAACGCGTCTGACCTAGTTATTAACCTAATTCGATAAAATTTGATCAAAAATATATGATCAACGGTCAGGAATATGCAGAAACGCTACTAGTCAAATGTGAAGTCATATATGTCTACGACTTCATGGCGTGCTGTCAGAGTAAGTTGTTATAGTATTCGAAAAGAGAACGAATTACTATTCGATTTGGTCCGAATATCTTGTTATTCGATTCGATTCGAATCTGAGTGCCCAGCCCTAAGAAGTAGACGTGCGCGCCACAAGTGGCCGTATAGGACTCATAATAATGCAACGAAGGGTCCAGTGTCGCGTTATTTCACAGCGCTTGCGGCGAGGCCGCGCGGTCCTATGTCTGCCTACCCACCCCTGAAACCAGTCTCGACGATGTCTTATTACGGTGAAGTGCGGCAGGTAATGGCAGAAATAGCAGGCTACCGTATTTAAGGACAAAGCACAAATATGCTTTCCACGCTTCCGCGTTTTCTCAACGAAAAGACCTATTTAATATTTTCATACACACCTTGAATTTAAATTGCTCGGACCTATTTTCTGTTCCACGTTTATATAATCTTTAGCTCCCGGTCACGATTCTTTATTTTGATTCTGGTGTATGAGGCCACAGCAGTCAACGCCGTTATCATCATTCACGCGTATCGAGGAATCGGCCTGTTATCAGGGCGATAGTCGATATCAGGCTGGCGAGTTTGGTGTCAGCCTGAAAACTCGATATCGCCCGATGTGTATAGTGCCATGATGGCCTACTTTACTACTTAGTAGGCCATGGTGCCATGCTCCAATCATATCATGTATCTATTACGGTAATCAGAAAACGATGATATATTCTCACCGCACCGCCGAAGTAGATACTCCATAAGAACCTTTACCGTAATCCAACAGACTTGTATCCCTTGTGACGTGTACCATAAGCATTGACCTTGCGTACATGACCTTAGTAGGGTTGCAAAACGCCAGAAATTCAAAGCGACAACAAATATGACAACTTTCGTTGAATCACTAACCTTGCCGGGGATCGTTGATGTCTGCGTCCACGCGTCTTGGCTGACTAACCAGAATCGTCAGCATTGGTCATAATGACCCTCGTACGCGAGGTAATTATACCTACGAGTAGTTACATTCACCGAAACCGACCCGTGGGCGAGTTGAAAGTATTTTCAAAAGGCCAACAGCCCAGGCAATCTTGCCTATACAACCCTATGATGTCATGTGTGCCACGCTCATCCCTCACAGGAACGGAAGGACGCCAAGACTTGGATGAGAAGTTCCAGCAGAGTGGATACGTCGGTGACGTCACAAACAACTAACGGATAAAAAAATATCAAATTTTTTCCGTTTGGGATTTTTTCTATGTGCATTGTAGGGATGAGAGTCCCTTGTAACCATTTCTCTCCTCACCGTAACCCACTATAGTGATAGATGGAGATGCCTGTCATGCGTAGATCATGCTATAGAAGACCTCTCTCGTATTATCGCTATCTGCCAAACAACAATAAACGTAAAAGGTGGAAGAGTAGCCTATTGGTCTTGTGGTAATCAAGCAATCAATGCCGTTCGGTGAATCCACGAATAAATCACATCGAGGACGCCGAGTATCCGACTGATTGAGAGAAAGGGGGCGAGTGAATCGCACGCAGGATGCAGTTTGTGTGAACGAAACGCGACAGTATATCTGATGAGCGAGGTTGAGACGGCAGTTAGCTTCAAGCTAGCTACAATGAAGGTTGATGACTTCTCACTAGAGATAGACCTGCATGTAAATGTATAGACCTCTATGACTATAAAAGGCGTTAAGATATATCGACGGGGTCCTTTTTGGGAAGGCTCTGGTTCTGGTCAATTAGCTGATAGATTAGTCCTTAGGGTGGGGATAAAAAGGTGGTGTAAGTCGTTAAACTTGATATAAATTTTACGCGTCAAAAACTTTGAATAGATGAGTCTTTTGTCGCGTTATAGGTTCGATATTTAAGCCGGACATATCTTGAGATGTTTTTTTAATCCCCGCCCCGTACTTTTCTACTTCCAGTCTTGTCTACATCCTAAGTTATTCGTTGTGTTTGACGTTTGTTGAAATGGATCAAGACAAGGTGGTTCGATCGCCTCGTCGTGGAGTCAAGTACGTAGTGAAGACGCCTCAAGTAAAATTGGCCGCAAAAACTCCTGCAGTGGCGGCTACAGAAGCTCCTGCCATGCCTTCAACTACTGACGTGGCCGCTACAGAAGCTCCTGCCATGCCTTCAACTACTGCCGTGGCCGCTACAAAAGCTGTTGGCGGGGCCTCTGCAGAAACTGTTTTCGCGGAGGGCACTAGTACAGCCACGACGGACGAGGAACCGCCGCAGGATGAGGAGGAAGTGTATCCAACTACCGGTGAGCAGCGAGGTCAAAGATCATAGGTCATAGGTCGTCTTGCCATCACATAGTTTGTTAAAACCCATCCAAATGCTCACTCGCCACACTTCGCTTGTTTCCGATCCGATTCAGTTCAATTTGCAAATTCCGAAAATGCGTCACGCACAGAGCGCCACTAGTGGCGGAACAGGTGCTGACGATCACCCTAATTCATACCAGACAAATAATCTCTTTCTCTCTCTCTAGATGATGAAACTGAAGACAATTTCTATGAACAACTTGAAGCATTTAAATACCTTCCGCTGATCGTCGGTGGCGCTTTCATCGTTGCCGACATGATCCTCGGCAACGTGTCACCGTTGACGGTGATGGGCTTAATGTTACTGTTATCTCACAATGATCTATACGCCACGACGTCAGGAAACTTTAAAGGCCTTTTGAATGACGTCGGGAAATCTAGTGGACGCATGAATCGTTAAATGAAGACGTAACAATGGATTTGATTATTTGAAATGAAATGACTTTGAATAGATGTAAGGTTGAGTACGTCCGTCTCTGATATGTCGGTGAATCTGAGGAGGGGTCGAGAAAATAGCGGCGAGCTTGTGAGTTGGGTTTCCAATAATTTGGGTGGACGATCACTTAATTGAATAGATACATCATATAGAGTGCGACCGCGGCAAAATAGGCCGATTTCTCCTGATGACAAAAGTTGTCTCTGTCTCACAGGCTCTCATCGGAGCTCCGTTTGTAGATCAGGTGAAAATGTAACCGTTTACGAGCACAAGTCATTGCGAGGCCGGCGGGCTTTACGAGAATCGCCGTTTTACAATCGAGAGGAATCGGTATGTTTGCTGTGGCGTCGTAAAAGGGTATGCTTGAGTTTAATGCCGTCGATTGAAAGAGCGGTCAGGTCATGAAATGAAATGAAAGACGCGATGGATTTTTGCCCAGTTGGACGGGGAGAGTGAGCGACCGGTAAGGGCTTGAGTGCGAGTATGCGGGAATTTGTGAAGTGATAACTAATAAGCTCTGGTGGGGTCGCTGGGCCGTTTTTCGCTAGACACGGTGCGAACGAACGCGTAATAATTGTTTATGTTTGTGATCGAATTGATCACATTTCGTTAACTTTTCAATTCCGATTCGTTGATCGGCCACGTCGCTTGACTTTAGTCAAATCGGTCGATTTCTCAAAGCCGACATCTACAGTAATATCGTGCTCCTTAACAGGCAGGCAGCCGGTAACGATTTATCGCAAGAATACGAATATCAGCCTCGGCAATCATCTGGGATTGTCGACGCTTGGTTTTTGATACGCGGTATTCCGCTTTTCCGGATCCGGAGTTATTAAATCGTGATATCCGACAGAGATATATTATTTGGAGACAACGCAAATAAATCTCATGAAAGTAGATTCAAATTTGATTGTTTTCGAACAAATCAAATCAATATTAGCGAACAATTTACACAAACTCGAAGAAAACAATGGAAGGACAAAGCAAGACAAGATTCAACAGCTTTATGCGATCACAATATTCAATGGAGGAATATTTTAAAGTTAGGCGCCAACTTGAATTAGGTTGCAAGCCAAGTTTTGATCAAGGTCGATAGAATTTAGTTGCGCGGTAGTCGGAGGACTGGTGGCGCGTCTATATGACGCTAAAGTGATTCTCCCGACTGTCTAGAAATACGAGTTGAAGTCAGTCAATGGCGCACGTCACGATTTCTGCAAAAAACTTCCACCCCGCCGATGATCGGCTTTGTGACGTGATTTTTCTAAAAGCGATGTCCCTTCCCATGGTGGCCGAGCATCGTAAGAATTTGTCAATGCCGTTTAGCGTAGCCTGCAATCTTTACGAGCTGGGCTACTTCGTGAGGTGATTGGTCGATTAGAAAATTGAAAGTCGCGCGTTGCGGCATTGTGCGTTGTGACGGTCAAGATGATTTGATCGATGACGCGCGGCGGTGCGCTCAGATCTACGCAGTATCTCTGTAATCGAAAGCGCTCTGAGGCGGAATAGCAGGCGGGTCGCAATCATTTGAAAACCGCATTATTCCCTCATCGAGAGAGGCGTCGCATTATATCGTGTCCCGACTTCGCTCCTTCATCAGCAGATGGTGAATTTCAGTTACCATTTCAGTTACCAGCAGATTGTGAAATACTGCAAGATTGGAGATCGACCTGACCGTCGGGTCCAATATTGATATTTCAATATTAATATTTCCATAATCGATATCGGCCATAAAATCAGGCGAAAGCTTGAGAGTCGATTATCGTTTTAATCGGTCTTTTTTTAGAACTATGGCCGCCATTATTCGAAGGCGACCTCCTTCTCCGAGTTCGCGATAAATTTAGCCTCGGTCAGATTTATTGTAACTGGCAACCATTTCGATTGATGTTGTTATGATTGTTCTCAAACAATCGCTTGACAAACACCATTATGACATCACCGACAGGTTTACGTCTGACGTGTTTTACGAGTGGTTAAATGGCTCGTCTGGATTTACAAGCGAACGCGGCGGTCGGTTGGGTGTGGTTGGACTTGATGCGACTTCGGTGATTAAATGGAATGTTTCCGACTCAATCGCTTAGCAGTTAGCAGAATATACCGTAGCAATCAGGATGTTACTATTGTGTGACGGCATAGAGATACGGCATTGTGAGATTGTGACGTCAAAACAAACGAAGTGCCGTTTTCAAGACTCGACTAATGTAATCGAAATGAGTTCTGGCGCGAATCTGGGTCGGTAGAGGTTCTGCGAAGCGTGTGAGTCGAGCCTCCCAATATTCTGGTATTCGTAAATCACGTTACTTTCTACTCGAACAATGGCTGAAATTTTTCTCGCGCGGAGGCTTACCAGCTAATAATGTAATCCGCATTATTTCGTCACAGCGGGATGCTGTTATGACGAAAATAAAAGTATCCGGTCACGATGACTAATTTGTGAATGAAGGTCGTTTCAGTTTCAGTTCGGTGAATTGCTTGGTTGACGACCAGCTTCTCCGTCAGCTGTAGCTTTGGACTTGGCGAGAAACTCGCGATCAGTTTACCGCGAAAACATGAAAATTAATCCAAAAATCCGCGTGTCGGGACACGATCACGAACGCAAACAATCTCTTTCGTTTGATTTGAACGATTTTTCTCAAAGATTACGTCGAGTTCGTGAAATTTCACCAGTTTTTGCGATCGACTTTGTCAGGGTTGGTTTAGAGTCCGATTTCTGGAGGTAGAACTCGCAAGAAAGCAGGCAATATAGATAGTAAGTATCGGTTATTTACAGATGAAACCGTTAGATAGTTGATAGACAGATATATAGACGTATAGATAGAGCTGTCTCGTTACATCCCGACCCTCCTCACGTTTAAAGGCGATAGTCTCTCTCGAACCGTTTCTGACGCAACTAAGCATCGCCAATCTGATATTTTCCGTCCAAAGCTCTATTATTACATTCCCCTGACGTCACAATGTCAGACGATGGTTGCCCAAGAAACCCGTCAGAGAAACGCAAGAGAGCCCAAGGCCGGAGGACGACGTTTACGCTCCCAGGTAGGCAGATCCCGCCCTTGATTTCAACAGTTGAAAATAATGAATTCATCGGCTTCTATCGTACCGCCGGTCGATCTACTAGACTACAGACTAGCTTGACCAGCGAAGAATATGCAAAATCGACCAAGCTTACTTTTATTGCGACACCACTGACCACTACTGCTGTGACGTCATAGAGGGAGGCTTTTTGAAGTATCGCCACAGCCAATTAGGTCGATGGTCGTATTTTTGCGATTAATATCGGTATCAGTGCGCCTTTATGTGAAGTGAGGAAGTTGATGTTGGATATCGGCCTCAATAATCAGACGATATAATTGATCGGTCAAAAATGAGTCGAGGCCGATATTCGTGATTTCTCGATATCGGCTCCGAAAGCTTCCGAATTATATTCCAATAAACTGGACTTGACGTTATATCTGTGGTGACTTATTATATCTTAGGATCGTCCGCCACCCCACTGCACTCCATTCGAATTTCAGAAGCTCGTCTGGAGCCTCAAATGGAAATAACAGAAGAACTTTGCGAAGGACAAGATGACGTCAATTTGGTTTACAATCGCAGACGACACTCTACGATCCACCGATCAGAAGCTCCCGCGCTAGGTCAGTTCATCCATTGTCGATTGTGACGTCACCGTAATTATCATTATTTCGTAGGTCTCTTGCCTTCATCACCGAAACCAACGGTATGTAAACACTTTGTGAACATTGTTTTGCAATAAATCAAACAAATACGATACATGGTGACGTCACAATTCGCAGGGACGCCGGTTTTCTTTGATGCCGTCTGCGGAAGCGGCGAGAAGATTCTCCGTCGGCATCACAGACGCGCAAAGAGAGATTTTGCATCTCCCGAGATTTTCAAAGGTTGGCTCATGACAGTTCAATAATAGATATCGTAAGAAGATTCACCACAGATGTTATAATTCTCAATAAATCAAACCCGGATCGTCATCTTTACGACATAGCTACATAATTGTTGTTCCAAGGGTTGAGCAAAGTGAGCAGTGACATCCACAGCTGTGATTCACTCGCCAGCCAAATTTCTAATTCCAAATACTAATTGTAAACGTCTTCAAATTTTGAGCGTGATGTCACGGTCGGTAATATCTATTTCACAGGTTTTCGGTTTCACAACTTTTAGCGGCTTACCGTTGATGGACTATCAGGATCCGGATATCGGACACGAAAACACCTACAAAATGAAACCGGATAACCGATTCGAAATACACAAAGTTAAAAAAGTCATGGAAAAGGTACTTCCCCACATCATTTTGCACATATTACGACGTCACACCTCACAATGCGAAGGTAATATTGATGACGTAACAATTAACGCGCTAAATGTGTTTTGTCATAATTGCAGGTGGTGGACGATCTGTTGTACTGGGACGATGACGTTCTTATAGACGAGGGTGAGTACTGTACTGGGAAGGTACCCCCCCTCCACGCACAGAACTACCCGCTCGTTGCGAAAAATATATGTTAGGGTGTTTACTAGTAAGCTCAATGCTTATCCGCGCGGTCTCCAATATTATGCAGTTAATATCACAACAAGGTCGAACTGAAGCCCCAGACTCGCACAATATGTGGGCCTATACACACTAGTTCCATGCCCCCCCCCCAATGTTGGAGAGATAACGCGCATTTTTCGCTCCAGGTCCCAAACCCAAAGGGATGTCTGAGCGACAAAAATACGAGACGCAGAAACACAAGAGAAGGAAAGAATTGATCAAAAAAATCGTCGACGAAGTCAAAGACGAAATAAAGGAACTGAATTTCTCGAGGTACGTGACACGTACGGCCAGAGGGGGTGAATGACGTCACAATGGGGCAGGGTCGAATAAGGATATTCGCCATCGGCCTAGATTTCTAGAACGGGATGTAAATAACGTCGCAGTAAACGCAGTATGACGACACTACCCCTGGGCAAATCTGAGTTTGACCCTTTGACCCCTGGCAAGGTTGCCGAGATTTATTGTTTTGTCAGTGAAATAATGCCTGCTCTAATCCTCAATCACGTGACACTGCGTCATTTCCTGCAGGTACAAGTACGTCGTGAACGCGATGGTCGGAGAGGTTAAAGGTCAAGGGATGCAGGTCGCCAGTAGATGCCTCTGGAACACCGACACCGACACGAGCGTCAGTATTCAGAGAAAAGGGCGGGACGGATACGTTGTCGTCATCGTGCACGCTGTCTATTTTGAGTGATACGTCACTATCATCTCGATTTATTCTCATTGTGATTTCATACTGCAGTTCTACACCATAAAAAAAACCATTCATTGTTGCCGTCACAATTGTCAAATATTTTACTGTTCCACGAACCAAATTTGAGAACAGGCGTACACATGACTCATCACCCCAACACAGCTTCCGCAGGTCAGAGGTCATGAATTATTGAAGAGTGTAGTGGAGTCGATCGATAGATATCGTAAAGAAGATTCACCACAAATTTACCATCCAGCCTTGCTTTATTGAGAATTATATACATTCACAAGCTTTCACAGCTCCATTTCTTCATCAGCTTGGGCGTTAAATCTGCGGTGATCTTCTTTACGGTACAGAATTATTGGAGCGAGGCCGTTCGTTAATAGTCATTTAGATCGGTTATAGAAAAAATTTTGGCTGACTTGGGAGGTGCTGCAAGGGTGCGAACCGAGGAACGTTCGAAGGAAAGCAACAGTCCAAAGTTGAGTTTGACGCGATTGTGACGTCACACTCATGAATTTGGTGTCGTTTTCGAAACTTCTGAATTGATGACGCGTTTGGGAAGACGACCTTCAGAGAATTGCTCTTTTCGTAATTTCGACGCTTGACGAGCTCTGGTGAAACACAACTCAGGGTAGGCATTGTATCGGGCATTGGGGGTTGACTCGAGTCACATTTTCTGGATGACTCAACTTTTACTTGACTAGAATCACTTGGACTACTTGACTTGTGACTTGGCTTTTAAAATAACGGCAGACTCATATTCGACGACAGTGGCCTGGCCTGGGAACATAACCACGGAAAAAATTTGCTTGGTACACGACTTGAAAGTCTCGATGACTCAACATCAGTGGCTTGGACACAGCGTTGCATTAAGCATTGTCTTGCTCATGGGGAACACTGCTTGCTTACACTAGGTTTTGTTGTGTTGAATTTTTAGCGGAATTTCAACCCACAAATCATCCAATACTGACTGGCAAGCAGAAAGGCGTGCTCATGGGGAACACTACCCATAATAAGTGCTCATGGGGATCACCCGGCCATAAAAAAGTGCTCAGTGGGGACACTGCCTATAAATAAGTGCGCATGGGGAACGCTGTCTATAAATAAGTGCGCATGGGGAACACTGCCCATAAAGACGTACTCACTGGGAACACTGCCAATAATAAGTGCGCATGGGGAACACTGCTCATAATAAGTGCTCATGGGGAACACCTGGCCATGATAAGTGCTCATGGGGAACACTGCTTATAAATAAGTGCTCATGGGGAACACTACCCATAAATAAGTGCTAACGGGGAACACTGCCCATAATAAGTGCTCATGGGGAACACTGGCCATAATAAGTGCTCATGGGGAACACTGGCCATAATAAGTGCTCATGGGGAACACTGATACTCACTTGTACATGAGATATCCGAGATAAGTTCCGCTTGCGACTGTCAGAACGATGAGACCTGACGAGACTGTTTTATATCCTCGATCCATCCATAATTCTTTTGTTTTACGATCCATTCTCTAGGAAACTACGGTAGGCCTACGTTACAAGTCTGGAAAAGAAGTGCAAATCTCTCATATTATCTGCTAAGTGAGTAATAGGCAGGAATACGTAACACGAGAGAAACCATGTGAAACATAACTATTTAAAGGCAGGAATTCATGAAAGCAGGTCATGCAGCACCATAAAAATATTGCGAATCAGCAACGCAATGCAACAAGGAACAATTCAATGAAAGCTCAAAGCGCCAGCATTAGAAAGAATATTGCACAAAACTCTGACAGTTCATCATGAAGCCCTAAATCAAGCATGACATATCGACCCGTGCCAACTGATCTCACACTTCACCGAACAAGGATCCATGGTAACAAGTGTCATGGTTGATTGCACACTGATTGAAAAAAATCATCAAAGACGTTTTGCTGACGATTCCTTATTTTCTGTCAACGCTCTCGCTTCGTGAATAAACACGTCAAATCTCTCTCCACTTTGAGCGGCAGCCCGAACGAATCCTGTGTTTGCAGTGACTGTGACTGCTTTGAGACTATCTCCAGTTCCAAATATTATCTTAGATCTTTCGTTTATTTTTCCACTATTACATAACAATAGCGTTCGTTCTGATGGTTGATCGTCAACGATTGTGATGAGTTCGAGAAGTTCGTCGGCTCGTTGCATTTCTTTCATACCAGCGATTGTTTTGACGATTTCACGAAAACTGTCGATGGCAGTTTTGCAAGAGTAGAGCGATTTTCCTTCTAGAAAATTTTCCAATTTTGGTAAGACTCTGGTTTTTCGTTCTTCCGCAGCTTGTTCCGATAAAACTGGGATTTCAAAATCAAAATTGCAGAATCCATGGCACAGATTCGAAACGAGGCAAAGAAGTGCCGTCACGTCGAGATTAACCAACTTATTTTCATAAAATAAATTCTGTTCTTGTTCAAAATTTAGATTATGAAAATCAATCGAAAATTCATCATCAATTTCTAGATTTTCCCCCAAAATTGTTCCTTTGACAGAAATTCCACGCGATTCCAAACTCTCTGCGATTTTTTTCGGGACGCCTTTACAAAAAATGAAATATATTTTTGGAGGATGAAAATTCGTTGGATTTGCGTCGGCTGCGTTTAAATAAAGTTCCGCTTGAGTTTCGAGACTCTTCTCTCCAAAACATCCGCGACCATCCCAAACCGTAAGAAGAGCTTTGGCATTTCGAGCGATAACTTTAACCCAAATTCTTCCGTTTTCGCAAACAATATCAACGTTTAAAGTTTGTTTTTTGTCAAAATCGTTGAAAAGTTCACAATTTTCATCACTCGAAAAATGAAACGCTTCTAAAATTGACTCAAGCGATGGAATTTGCTCGATGACAGAAATTAAAGCTTGTAAACTCGTTAAATTTGTGCTATTTAAATGATCTTCTTTGAACTCAATTTTTCCGTTTTTAATTTTTTGCAAAAATTTCAACTCGGCTCGAATTTTTGTCAATAATTTCGAAGCTCCTGGAATTTTTTTATCCGAAAATTTTGTCGTTCGTTTAAAAATATCTTCGGCAGATTTAATCCGTTCTTCGAGTCGTTGTAGTTGACTCAAGCTTGCCATCACTATTTTTAGGCCTAAGGCGATCTAAAAATTGCAATGGAACGGATTAATACTTGTGAAAATAGCAACATATATCGGAGAAAAATTGGACAGTACTCAAAGGTCAAGGGTCAAATTTGTACATAATCTAGACACTCGTGGAAAACCTTTAAAATTTCAGCCTCGAACACAGAATGGTCGAACAGTAGAAAACTTAAGCAGCGTAGTTTTGTTAATGAAAAATCAATAGTTAATCTCAATCGACAAAATTTCAACACTTTTCACGCTCTGGCCGTTGTTTTGCATGACCGAGAGGTCATTGTCACCAACGCTCATCAAAAAGGAGAGGTGACAGCGGCCTACTGGGCTGCAGAGTATGAATTGAATGTTTGATTTGAGCAATGGTTTCGAATCACAATACCTTCATTTTTCCTCAACCACTATCAGACAGCATGCGTTCCTAGAGTTGTTTTGAGTAAATGAATTTGAATTGATGAGAAAGGATTGTAGACTTGGATCAAGGAATGCTAATACTGGAACTAGTCACATAAAAAATAAAACCTTCGTCCCCTAAAAATTGACAGAAATCGGACTGATCAAATACTTCTACTTTTTCTTTGCTTTCCATTGGAAAAACGAACATCGAGCTTCCGGGTTGTTCTTGTGTCCTTCCGGTCGGCAACAGACGTAGAACTGTCGTCCTAAATTCGCTCCTTCTTTTTTGACAGTTCGCAACAACGACGGCTCTTTATGCCCGAAACAAAGTGGCGTCGGCTCAGGTCCTTTCAGAACAGATTTCCAAAACGCAGCCGCTGAAGTTTTTGAAGCATTTGAAGTTTTTGTCTTTTTCGGTGACGTTTTGACGTCTTTAGGATCAGAAATACAAATAATTTCTGAATTTGAAGAAGATTCTGCTGAGTTTTCGCCAATTTTACAATCGAAGACAACCCCTGACTCTGCTGACTGTGATGGAGATTTCATGAAAAATGTTAGTTTTGACTGTTTGCTCTCTTTCGCATTTTTATTGTTAACAGCTTTTCTTTTCAAAGAATCGCTCGATTTTGCCTTTTTCCATATTTTTTCAACTTGTTTTTTAGGTGAAAAATTTTTGACAAATTGCTTGCTTGGTGATTTTTTTGTAAAAAAATCTGACAATTTTTGTTGCCGGCCGCCAAATTCTGGTAAATATTTTGTACAGCATGGCGGACATTTCGTGGCAGATTTGATGTTGATTTTAAGCTCTGCTTTTACAGGACAATGATCAGAGCCTTCAATTTCTGGATGAATGTCGCAAAATTCAATGAAATTTGAATGAAATTCATGACTCGCGAAAATGTAGTCGATTCGCGTCCCGTAATTTGTCTCTCGACTTCCCTTCAACGCAGACCAACACGTGTACGCTTCTTTGCGGTCGGGGAAAAAATACCGGAATGTATCGACAAATACCCCACCACACGTTGGAGCAGCATTTTGTGAGCATTGTGATGTCAGATCTATTGTTTCTGTAGTCTGAGACTTTTCTTTTTCGAGGCTGATTTGTTGATGGCCGCTATCTAAAGCTGCATCGGATGAAACAGTTTCTTCTGTGACATCATGAATGGCTGATTTTATGGTTGAGTAATCCCCTTTGTTATACAACAATTCATCGATCCATTCACGATATGGGTCATCACCAAGAAGCTCAGGATCGTCCCAGTTACAATGATCAATGATGCGATGAGACGTGTTGACGTCACCGCAGATTACTACGTGACTTCCCGACTTTACGATAGAATTCGCACGTTCTTTGAGAGCTCGATAGAAATCAAGTTTGAATTCCATTCGCTCCGGTTTTTCTGGATCTGCCCTCGGACAATACACGTTTATAATCGTCAGTATTTCGACGTTGCCTTTCAGATTCAAAACCTCATGTTGCGTAACAATCGTCCGTCCTTCTTTATCGAGCTGGTTCGCTCGTTCCTCGGAAAACATATTTTCCAAGTTGCCATAGCAACCGATGATTTCGTCCCCGCAACTTTTCTCAAAAGTATCAAAAATTCCTTCTTGTGCTTTCACGGGTGTGACGGCATCTGTACAGAATGTCGCGACACCAGAGTATCCTTGTCGAACTTTCGAAAAACTGAAATATGAATTATAACCTTCGACGATCGCGAAACTACTCTCTAATTGTTCTTTAGCAATCTTTGTTTCTTGGATACAAATAATATCGGCGTCTAATTCATCTAATATAGATCTAACTGAAGTTTTGGCCGCTCTAAGACCATTAATATTCCAAGTTAATATTTTCATCTAAAACAAAAAAGAGAAAGTTACAAAATATGGTGAAATTTCACTCAGTGGTGCGAGTCTGTGTTGGCCTAAATGCAACAGAACGAAAACCCACAAACAGAAAAAATTTATGAAGACACACTACAGATACAATTCCAATTCTTGTGATTAGTAAGTTAACAGAGTCAGTTGTACAGGATCTTTGACCTCTATATCTTCATGTCTCCGAGTCAACTCTTGAGAATCCTTGGAAACAAAACGCCAATCCTCCGGGAACGATTGAAAAATCTCAACGCACCTCCAACCTTAACCTTTCCATCTCTACCTTACTTGAGACTAATGGCGGCTGACTAAGCTGTGCTATTACCGCTCACTATCGATCTTTCAATATTACGATAAACCTTCCAACAACTAACTATTCCCAAACCCTCCCTTAATTGAGGTTCACAATGTTGATATTCGAAGGTTTATTTTGCGATTTCCGTACAACAAAAACAATATTTTCTAAAACTACAAGATGTGAGCTACAACTGAAATCCGACTTTAAGATCAATTTTATTAGCTGACGGCCTTGTCAGATCGACGCAAGCCCGAAATATGGATCAACCACAAGTTTCGATAGGGTTAAAGGTCAAATCCTTCATTTGAGACAGAAAACATAGCAACATCTTATGATGGCTAAATCTTAACGGAAAGTGTTCAAAGTTTCTGGAGAACATTTTTACAAGGATTTGACGAGATCGAGTTGGGAAAAATTATTGTGGATTCAATTGTAGTTCGGTAAAGGTTGTTACTTTGCATTCATTGCGTTTAGTCGAGCGATGCATACATCCAATGTTTGTTTCTGTGATGCTGGGGTGATGCTCTTCTGGACCTTCTCTTCAATCCAGTTCACCATGTGAGCGTGAGCGATGTCGCGCTCCGTTTGTTGAACTGCGATTTGATAATCAAGTCGCCGCTTGACCGCGCTAGCAAGCGCGGCACGTCGATTCAAATACTCCGTTTCAAGCATGAGAGCAAGATTTGACCTTTTAACCTCGTGGTAAAGCTCTTGAATTCCGCTCCTCCATTTTTCTGTTTTGACTTCTTCAACTTCGGTCTCGATTGCATCAATCTCATCCATCTTGAGCTTGTAAAGACAATCGTGCTGGTGCTCGGTCATGCCTGAGAACGTGTCTTTCAAAGATGGCCCGACAACCTTCATCAAACCCGTAGAGACGATGACTAATGCAACCGTGTTGATCAACTCCGGTGTGTACACCAATATTTCTTTAGATAACAAGAACGCAAGAGTCCCCAATCCAAGAGTGTACGGTCCGGTCACTCCAATCCTTGGATACAAAAACTCAAACCAATACTCTGGGAAGACATAGTGTCGCATGCATTTCGGATCCCACATCGGTTTCGGAGGCAACGGACCCATTCCTTCGTACGGAGCGAGGGGCATTTTAAAATTTTCCCAGTCTTCAACTACATTGTCTCTTGGCCTTGTCGTCGCAGCAACAGCAGTCGTATTGTGACGTACCAATCGGATCACGCTTGATCGGAGACCAGTAGGAAGGAGACGCGACAACATAACTATCTGTTTAATTATATAAACCTTCAAGAAATATATCTTGTCGAGTTACGTATTTAAATTAAACGAAGGATGTATACAATGCATCAGGATTTAGAATTGGGAGAGTGCAAAAGTCAAATTCTACATATTTAGGAATTTAATCAACACAGCTCTGTGTCTGTCTTAAATATGGACGTCATTAATGCTGCAAGTTAAAGATTTAAGACAAAAAAATTGCAATGACAGGGGACTATTCATTTACACACGCCCAGTCAACCTAAGCAATATATATCGTTGCATTTACAATTTTAAGCCAGTAAAACGTATATACTATCAAATCTACAGCGAAAATATCGACCTCCAACGCTCCCAAACGCCTTTAAATGCCCCGAAAACCTTTTCTGAGATCCAGAGTCGCTCCAAGATCTTGGCAAAGCAAGACACGGTCACCGGTTCCGGGTCACAAAAACTTCAGTGAACAACAAAATTTAGGAGCAAAAATATTCCAATCTGAAGATTATTTCAGAAAAATATAACGAAAAATATTGAATCCGTCTATCAAGGCATATGTTTGAGATAAATTGGTCTATAAATACCCAATTATTGTCTTTTTTAGAGCTTAGGAAATAGTCTTCGTAAGAATATCTGGCAACCGATTTGTAGCTGAAGGTGACTTGACCCTTTTCGCTATAGCGAAGGTTAAAGGTTATGGTCGTTCCATCTGAGTGGATGTGAAGAAAATATTCATGTGTGTTGCGGGCTGGAAATCTTGCAGGAACTCCGCCATGAATACACTTCGGCATTTATTGGCGAAAAACTTGAGGGTTTCAACACGGGTTGTCCCTCAGCTGATTGAAAGAAGCGTGAATGCAGGTATCCTTAGAATTTCACCGACAAATTCAATATTAGTAAGAAATTTCACGGCATCAACCCGCCATTATGGTATGGAAGAATTTTTTGAGCGTCAGGAAAATATTGGCGTAAAAGAAATAAAGTCTGCGGCGCCTTGGTCACGTGATCTATTACGTTTAAAAAGCTTGGAAGATCTTCAAAAATTATGGTACGTTCTTCTGAAGGAAAGAAATATGCTCATGACGATGGAACATTTCTGTGAGGTTGAAGACGAACCAATGCCAAGTCCAGAACGCCTCGAAAAAGTCGCGGAATCCATGAGCAACTTACGCGATGTGTTAGAGGAACGAGAAAAAGCTAAAAACATGTTACTTCTAGGCCGTCCAACTGAAGCACACGGAGAACATCGTAAAAGCGGCCTCGGACACACGTACTGGTACGAGTTTAAGCCACACTTGATACCCAAGCATTTGAACAAAGAGAACTTCGGTGATAAACCAGCCGATATCGCCTCGTTCGACAATACCTTGCACGAGTGGCACGTCCGATTTCAAGAGCGCAAAAGTCAGAATCTCACTCGGCGATGGCGACTTTTGAGAATGAAATGGGCTCGAATACGAATAAAGAACCCCGACCTTCCGAAAGATCCACCTCAGTGGTGGTTGTCTAAGTTCCAGACTAAGCTACGTTACGGTGTCCATCCGGAACTGCCAGTCTTTATTTTCCGCAAGAAAAATCAACGCAGCATCCGGAAAGACTGGGTCGGTTGAAGATCGATTTCTCTTTTCTTGTATGACATCATAATGTTTTCATTCAAGCGTGACTTCACGCTTGAAATCATGAGCAAAATGATGTACTGTTACATCACAATTTTCTGAACGACAACATTTTCTGTGAACGTATCGCAATATTTTGTGAACTTAAAAGCTTTATGGGCACCGTTTATGATGGAATAATACAGCCGTCACACCAAACAAAAAAAAGTTTGAAGATAAATATGACATAACGATTGCTTAATATTGTTTGGCAATAATCTTCCTTCAAAACGAACGCACCATCGCTAGAAACTTCAAATTAGCGAATTTGAAAAACTCTGTTTGTATCCACCATGCAAGCCATACCTTCACAAATATGAATTAAAATTGAGTCTGCGAATGCCTTCTGACGTCACAATACATTAACTATCAAACAATGCTTTTTAAACTCCACAGTTCATGAGAAAACGATTTCCTATTTTCAATATGAGGTAATTTTGGGAGGGGGGAGCTTCCATGGGATTGATGGCGAGGAAGCAGGGATGCCTGGCACATGCAGAGTGAGACGTCCCGCCAAGTCCCCAAGACTGAAGTCGGGGGGTGGGGCAAATTTGTGTCCTGGGCCAGCTATCACGTCGCAGTCAGGGCCTCCCAGCTGCAGTCTCCAAACTTTTGTTATTTCACAATCTCCGTTACAACCCCGGCAGCGATCGTCGAGCCGGCGTATCGTAGAGTGAACCGACCCATTTCTTTGACTTTATGATACTCTTCGATACAAATCGGTCGATACGTCATAATCTGTACCATTACGTTCTGACCTTTCAAAATGACTTTCGGCCTTTTCGTTACGACCTCCCCAGTGCTTTTATGAAGAACACTAAGAAGACGTTTCAATATCGCAGGTTCCGAGGCTGTTTTGTAGTGAAGCTCAACAGTAAACCCCCGAGTCACCGGTACACCGATGTTAAAAATGATGATTCGTGCTTTAAATTCCATTACGACAGGAATTTGGTTTTGGATATCGCTAATGACGTTGCCCGATTGAATCTTCATAATGTCTATCCCATGACACGTTAACGTCACATGATCACCGGCTAACGCAAACTCTATCCTCATACCGTCATGCCGTTCAATCGATTTGACTAACGAATTTTCCCCGGCTGGTAACACAATGACCTTTGATCCTATTTTGACCCCACCAGTTTCAATTTTTCCACTTACATTGATGCCAGTTCCTTGACCCCGTACGACGTCGGTGACGCAAAATCGAAGCGGGTAATCAACGGGTCGTTGCGGGGGTTTGAATTTGTCGATTACTTCAATTAAGCTGGGACCTTTGTACCATGATGTGAGAGAAGGGTCGGTTGCCTTTTTCGCGAGGTTCTCTCCCATTAGTCCGCTAACAGGTACGTAAAATACATCCGTGTCTTTGAATCCAGCCTGAAAAAGAATGCGGAGAGTGAGTGGTGCGGGAACAGACTCCCGGAGGCGTCGTAGGGTGATAATCCAAGTCAAGCCTCTCCGGCAATCTAGCAAGGAAGCTATGGATACCAAATTTTTAACATCTTTGGAATGATGAGGTCTTGGTCGATGAACCGGACACCATGAAGTCATTGAAGCATGAAACATAGCTTACTTGCTTGAGAAAGTGTGACAATTTTGTTACAATCTCATCGAATCGTTTTTTCGACCACTGAACAGTGTCCAGTTTGTTCACAGCGACAGCAAGTTGAGAGATTCCGAGAGATCGAACGAGGAGGGAATGTTCTCGAGTTTGTCCGCCGAGATCGAAACCGGCTTCGAACTCTCCGGTCGTGGCATTGACAACGAGAACAGCAACGTCGGCTTGCGAGGCACCTGGATGAGAAATTTTCATTAGGCCAATACTGAAGAGATAGTAGAGATGACAACTTTATTTTTATCGTCAGAATTTGAGCAGGGAGACACTGATATGAGATGTTGCTCTTCTAAGCCAGCGCGAGATATAACATTCACAAGTTTTCGTGGTTCCGCTATTTCATCGGGTGAAGTAGCGGAGATCCAAAAGCTTGTGAATTATATTCCAGTAAGCTGGACTGGACGTTAAATCCGTGGTGATTCATTCTATCTATTACTATAGTAGGGTAATGAAACATTTTCAAATAAACTGGACTGGACGTTTAATCTGTGGTGACTTATTCAATTTATTACTATTTAGATCGTCCGCCATCGGCTCCACTATTCATGTAAATATAATTCTGAGTTAGGGTATACCTGTTATCATATTTGGGATGAAATCCTTATGGCCTGGAGCGTCCATCAGAGTCACAAATCGATGTTCTGTTTCAAATTTCGTTAATCCGACGTCCATCGTGACTCCTCGCGATCTCTCCTCGCCCGTCTCGTCAAGAACCCACGCGTACGCGAACGAAGCCTTGCCGAGTTTCTTTGATTCTTGTTCATATCGATGCATCGCGCGTTTCGACACTTCACCAGCCAAGTATAATAGATGACCCATTAACGTAGACTTGCCGGCGTCGACGTGACCGATGACGACCATGCTGATTTGCGTTTTTGAATCTTTACTTCTTGTTTCGAATTTCTGTTTCATCTCAATCGCAATTTTTGAATTTTGAAAATCCGATGTCGAGGTTTCTTTCAATTTTATTTTCGGGGTCAATGACGCATTTTCTGTTTTCTCTAAAAGTTGAGGTTTTGGTGTTAAACTTTTTGGGTTGTCTAACGTCAATTTTTTCATCGATACTGCACTTTCCATCGATTCTTTCAGATTTCGATGAAGGAGTCCATTTGAAATTGGAGAATCTGTGACATTAACTTTGCTCGATTGTGATGTATCAAACCCTGTTTTTCGAGGTGTTGCTGAGGTAACAACTTTTGTAACAACCGGAGAATCTAGAAACATTGTTTGGTTGCCAGATTTGGCTCGACGATTTCTGGGCTGGCGTTGTTCTTTTGGCGGTTGTGAGATCATAAAAGGATTTGATTTTGGCGGATCAGCTTTTGGCGAGGACATCAAAATATTCAAGGCAAGCTCGGCATTGTAATCTGATTGTAATGCTGCCTCTTTCATGGCTTCGTCGCTGTAGCTGTCACCGACGACGTCATGCATCATCTCCAAGCATGATTGAAGAAGGATATTATCACCAGGAGGGTTCTCTTTCCGGGGATGAGTTTGAGGGTTTCGAAAACTCGCGCCTTCATCGATGTGTTCCATCACACACGCACTGTCCACCTCTTCGTCGGCTTCTTGCACGGTTGACTCGGTCGGCATGAACGATGCGAAATCATTTGGTCGAGATCTAGAATATGTGAATTGCGCCATCGTTCCTGGTGACACTCCGTAATCATCTTCATACGATTGTCCATAAATATCGTCATAATCGTAGTCATAGTCGTAACTTTTATTATTACGAATATTACGATGACGAGCCATATTTCCGTAATTTATATCCAAAACTCACACCGATTTATATGACATGATAGTCCAGTTCGCACAAAGACTTCAAAACTTATACAACCACATATTCAAATATATTATTAAATCTACTGGCATTAACAAAATGGATTCATCTGAAAGATAGAAATGGCTGTCCGTGATACGTTCGATGGTTCGAACAGTTAACTCCCCCGTTTCATATTATTTTCGGTGGTCAAGCTGTTCGAAATGAACCAAACCGCCATGCTATTTCCTCTTTTCAAGGCGCCTGACCACCCCCACCCCACGTCCCAGCGCGGGCAACTGTACCTAACGCCCGCAGTTTTCTTTGCCACGAAGTCGCAACATGTTCTCAGCCTTCACGTCGTCGACAAAAACAATCTTCCTGAGATCATCCAACCGGAAATAACATTGATCGTTTTTTTGCGAAATTATCTTCAAAACAGTAACTTTCGAGGCAAATATTGGCAAAAAGATTCTTATAAATTCAATATTTTGAGTATTTTAGGCAAACTTAGTTCAGCCCAATATTTTTAAGGCCTCTTGAAGGTAAATTTGGAATTTATGGCCTTTTATCGCCCACTTGCGGAAAGAAATTTTGACCTTATTTTTAAGTCTCTAGTAATATCTCCCTTTTTATGATAATTAACATGTAAAAAAATTATTTAATTTTATAAGTTCCTGTTAAAACAGGAAATATTGATGGAAAATCAGTAAAATCGAAAACCGAAACGGAGGAGCCATTCAGCTTTCACAGAGCTTTCGCATGTGTTTCTATTGGACATCCGGGACTCTTTTGCTTGCTTCAGTCCTTTTCACGTTAGCCTTCGCCACGAACAGTCATGCCGGTGAGTTTGAGATTGGAAAAATGTTTATTTAAAGTTGAAACCTTTAACGAAAGACTAGAAAAGAATAATACAGAGCCTAAGTTTTAATATATCGCTGATTTTCAGGGCAATATGCCCGTTTTATGGTGGATAGGTTGAGAATTCGTGGCTCTACTGAATGTAGTTTACATACATCTTATTGATGTTGAAATCATGGCGATAGCAATGAGTGGAAGATTCCTCATCTCACACACAGAGAAAAATCCTTTGCTGAACGCTGTTGTTTGTTTATCATAAAGGAAATAAGGTTTATAACATTCACAAGCTTTCGGAGCTCCGCTCCTTCATCAGCTGAAGATGGAATGAATCGTATTAAGACAATTTGAATTGAAACGAAACCACGGATATTGCGATGTCATAGAATTCGAAACGATTGCATTGAGCTCATGTATCGTACTTTTCAGATTACAAGAGACCTACTCCATCCCTCCGCTGAGGAGGAAAAGAGAAAGCACAAGAAGAAGCGTTTGGTTCAATCACCAAATTCTTATTTTATGGACGTTAAATGTCCAGGTAAGGAACTCATTAACGGTCAATTTGTAGAACGACGCCAATATGTCAGTTAGGAGTTGGAAATGCGTGAACTGTTTATCCTATCCATGGTCGCTCTCTCCCAGTATGTGTTATATAACATCTCCTCGCCAGAAGAACTCCAATCAGCCACTATCCTTATTAAAAAATCAGCTTTCAATGGAGCATGCATTTTCGTATCGTATCACTGCGCCGAGTTGTCAGAAAATGGGACACGGCTTTGGTCCCCCACTCACAGGCTGTTAAGAGCAACTGTGAGCTAATAATGTTTGTGTTTATAGGATGTTACAAAATCACGACGGTGTTCAGTCACGCGCAGACCGTCGTACTTTGCGTCGGATGTTCTACTGTTTTATGCCAACCAACTGGTGGAAGGGCGAGACTCACTGAAGGTACGACTTTTTTTCTTTCAGCTTTCATGACCTTAAGTGATTTTGAGAAGTTCTGGCAATTTCGGCCTTCGTGAAAATCGCTGCCAGCCAGAACTGCAGGGTGCTCCGTGCTGTTAATTCAGTGGTAGGGCCAGAACCCAGATTGCAAACACGTTCAGGCTGGTGCAAAACAAGTGCATCAGTTCAAGGAACCGTTCTATAATCAAATTGGAGTTGACTGTAGCAAAGTTACTGCCACTGGATGGCACCATAATCAATTTGGCTTGAATATTTTGAACTTTTCACCTTGCTGGCTGTATTTTGATTATCTCTTTTTTCAGGTTGCTCATTCAGAAGGAAGCAACATTAATTGAACGACGTCAGCGATCTGATTCGATCCGTAACCAGCGAGGGATCGACGCCAGTAACGTAACTTGAGATCGTCTCCTCCACTGCGTTGCATTCGTCAATAATGACACTATACTTGCTAAACGAATTATAGATCTCTGATGACGTGCATTCGTGTTTGATTTGAGTGGATTTTGAAAGTGGAGGGTACCAGCAGTAGTCGCACGGAAGTCAAGTATCTGCATCGCGACATCGGTTGAGGGCGATTTTTACTCCAACCGAGTCCGAGTGGCTTGCTCACTGGTCTGGAACTCGGAAATAGCAAATTTGTGGGAGGACTTGCACTTCCGAAGCTTGTATACCGTCTCCAATTTGGGATTTGAATTAATGCGCAATATAAAAATATCGAGGTTATCGTGTGAAAATGGGTTTGAGGGGGAGTCCCTTGTGCAATGACAGCACCGTCGATTTTCAAAACATAATCGTTAAAGACTTCATAAAAAATATATTTCAAATCGAAGGTGTCACGGCAACAGCAGTGACGTCACAAAGCTCAACGCTGGTCCCAAGCAGCATAAATACATGCAAATATGGAAAAAAGAAAACACTGCCATCTAGTGCAAGGAAAATGGGAAATTCGTTAGTCTACAAGTCAGCCTTCGACATCGTGACTCAAAAATTTCAGGGGGGGGGCAAAATCTCTGGCTCCCTCTACTTGTGGAACAGGTTTCAATGAATAACACAACACGATATATCATTCTTCATTGCCTAATACTTTTTTTAATTGCCACCAAAGCTCGATTATTTTCAACTTTGATTCCGGTGGCCAACGAATCTATGATTCTTTGGACATAATGCATCATCGCCTACTTGATTTATGGCGTCACAATGCATTAAAACAAGATTGTTGCGTTGCCGTGACAATTTGAATAAACATAGTTGAGGCTTCAACGGAATTAACACACTGGCAATAGGATACGCTTCGACGAACGCACACCTTAAATGAGCATTTCAAGCAAACAAGTCTCCTGCGAGAGCTTGCAATAAATAGATCGATCAGTACGAAATGGTAAGGTATTTACAGGGTTCAAAATGAGCGAAAAGATAATAGGGCGTACGCCAAAACGGAAAGGTTTGGTGACTCCGTGCCCCTAGTTGTAAAGTCTGTCATGCACACCTGAGACCTCAACAAAAACGGGCCTTCAGTGAGTTAAATATCAGACCAAAGCGAAAGATTGCAACTTAGGAAATTGCCAGAGTTACTAAATGGTCGTCCACCATTTTTTAACGATGCCTCGCCTCCACTCATGAATAAAAATTATAAAAAGATAATCTTCATCAACCATTTTCACTCGATGAAGGAGCAAAAATCAATTTTTGCCGACATTCACTGTAGCACCAATCCATCTGGTCTATGATGTCATAATCGCAAGTTAATTCGCATCATATCCTATCATTGATGATGTCACAATGACAAGCTCGTAATGTGCTTCTGCTCCGTAAAATATTCCTTCCCGGAACGTTTTCGACACTCTCCTTTCTTGGACGGAGTTCCGGTCGTCACCCCGACAGATTCAGAATGTTGTGACGATGATGCTGATTCATCTCATTGTTGAGTCATCGTGCCATCGACCAATCACGCATAAAGATTCTTGAGCTTGTAATAAGGTGTGAGACTTTGGATTCGTTTCAATTTATCGTTCGGAAAAGGAGAGAGAGATACGATCATGTAAACGGATAAATCAGAGAACTGCGGCAACTTGATGCGAGGAGAAACGTTCCAAAGTTTATGCGGACGTCTGAGTTTACGTAACTTTCGTTCCAACGTCACGAGTTTTCGATAATTCGAACGACTTGCTGGACCTGGTTTCCGTTTCGCCATTAATGAACGAAGTTTTTTCTCTAAACGCCACATTTTGTTACTTTTTGGCCGTTTTGCTATGTCTCTTTTCTTGCTTTTTTTCTTAGATTTACTATGCGTTCCAATATCATTTAGAGCTTTCGGCAACAACGCTTCGTTCTCTTCCTTCGATGGTGCGGCCTTTTCGCGGTGTCGCGGTCGACCACCGGTACGATGTCCAACGTTCCGCAGTCGAACTTTGGCGAGGCTGAATGAAAGGCCGGACGGGCTGGCAGCTGTGTTGCCATGGAGACTGGTATCATTGTGTAAGCGTTCGGTGTGATTTCCCATGGATGCTAAGGGTTCTAGTAACGGGGACGGTTTGGGTTGGGCTAAGATTTTTGGCGAATCTTTCAATTTATTCACTGTTCTTTGCGTCGGGGAAAATTTTGTCGTTCCTTTCCCATTTTTCCGGAATCTGCTTAAAAGTTTTTTTTGGTTTTTTGACATCGCACTGCTGTGGCCTACTCCCCGTTTCTTCAGCCCCGACTGAATCGGGGGTTGTACGGGCTGCGTTTTGGCCAGTTTTTGGAACTGCCTCGGTTCCTCTTGTCTCGGAGTTCTATTATGAAAGACTGGCTTCACGGTTGAGAGAGTTTGATTAACATGTGGCGGCTTCTCTTTTTCATAAGTTAGTCGAACTGGAGGTGGTATTACTTTGTTTGGTAACAATGGTCTGGGGTCTTGTTGCGGCTTGTTTTGGTGACTCATGATTTTTGGTAGAGAATCTGCTGAGTCATCGGAGGACGAGTCTGAGTCAGAATCGGTGAGCGATCCACCGAATGATTTTTGGGGAGGTGTTGGGTGGATGACGGGAGCCGGTTTTGGGAAATTTGGCCGAATTTTTGGAGACATTTTTGCAATTTTCTTCGGCGGTTCGGGAACAAAATCGTCCAAACTTGAATCTGAGTTCTCAGACGCCAGAGATTTCTTCGGCCAATTTTTCGGTCTCTTTTTCGAGGTAGGTGCTGAAACAGTCACTTCTTCTGACGTCGAAATGGTCGCGGTTGATTTAATTTCTTCATTTTTTGACTTTTTTCGTCGTTTATCAGCCGCCTTTTTTTTCACTTTTCCCAGTTGCTGCGGAGCTTCCTTCTGCGGCTTCTCAGCCGGCTTTGGATCGGAGGTCAACTTGGGGTCAGAGGTCGGGGTTCGTAAGACCATCACGTCGATGAGCGATCGATAGCAAAACTCACACGAATATTTTTTCACTTCTAAATTCTCCTGGTTACACCCGGGGCAAATCACTGGCTGCTTTGACCTCGTCGGTTTGTTACAATGCGGACATCGAAACGTAGCGCAACTGATTGTGACCTTACAATTAGGACAAGGTTTCGTTCGTGAAAGATTCAACGGAGAAAACGGTTCACCTTCGTCTGTCGGGGGCGGTTTCGAGTTTTTCAATTGGATTTCTGCATTTTGGGTTGGTTTGCTATAAACTGGCAGTTTCGCTTCTGATTCTTTTACCGGTCCGTTTTTCAGCGAGGCCAAAGAACTTGGGATGGGCGTCTGTTTTTGTGGCAGTTCTACGCTGTTTTGAAGGTCCGTCCTCTGCGTTGAGTTTGGTCGGTCTTTCCCTGGCTTTTTCGTTGGAGGCGGTTTGAGTGGCAGGACTTGTTTTGGAGGCAGGGCATGAGGTGAAGGTGGGGGTTTTGTAGGTGCCTTCAGGCTACGAGGGGACGGCTCCGGTGGCCGGTGCGTCAGTTGTGGCTGATTGACAGGTTGCGGTTGAACTGGAGCTGAAAGAGAGAGAGAGAGAGAGAAGTAGACGACAACGTTTTTGTTATTGTTCTTTTTGCTATGTTTACTTCACTTCAAGTCGGCCCCCACAAATGGAGTCTCACGCCTAATGCGAGTGTGGTGCAGAAGAGTACCGTCATATTGTACCGGCGGTGAATGGTCTGAAGAATTGTGGGGTGGTTTTGGTTGTTTGGGGGGGTTGGTGTTGTGTGTTGGTGTGTGTGTTGGGTTGGTGTTTGGTTTTGTGGTTTTTTTGGTGGGTTTGGGGTTTGTTTGGTTGGTTGTGTTTGGGGTGGTTTGTTTGTGGTGGGGGGTGGTGTGGGTTAATGAAAAGGAGAGAGAGAGAGTAATGGCGTACCTTGAGTGACCTTTGGCCTCAACTTTGCCAGTTCTGCTTCAATGATTCCGTTCCCCATTTCCACAAGATCTCTGTAACAAAATGTTAGCAATACGTTTTTTTTATGTCCAGATTCAGATTTAAGTTGTAAAGAAGATTCATTCAATAAACTGGACACTTACCCGTTGAATTTCCGATCGACGACGACATTTGAAACTTCAAGCAACAGCCTCCTTGCCTCCTCTAGTGGAATAGCGCAACGCTGCCACGTAGTGACCAAATTATGGAGAAAAGTTTGTAAACATTTTAACAATCGGTCGTAACATTCCGGAACGTCAAAGCTAATTTTGTTTAGCCATTCCTTGAACTGCGACAACATCGACGCGATGAGAGAATTCAACGCTGTCGGAATTCGAGATTTTGCCGTCGATATCCAGACTCGTGACCAGTGAGTCGGCATCTGAAACAAATAGGAGAGAGAGATCATGACGATTTATCAACAACATTTGTGATGCTTCCGGAGGTCAACATTCATGCCTTTTCAAATCGGTCCGACGAAGAGGCCAACAATAGCGTATCATCATAGAGAATAGAGAATAGGAGAGAGATCTTGAAAGCGGGTCAACTGATATTCGTATTTTGCGTCAGACGTCAACCAAGCTCTTTGACAGGTATACATGTCTATACTCTAAAGTGGGGACGGTCGGATCGAATATTTTTCGAATCAATGGATCACGTTGATTACCTTACGTTACGTTTACGTTAGTAGGGTATAGTTTGGAGCATAGGGAGCGAGGTTGATCATTTCAAAATGAGCTCAGAAATTGTGTATGTCAACAGTTTTACGTTAGTAGGGCAACATTGACTTGAATACATGTTGGATCTATTGCTTGGTTACGAATCACATTCCACGTCTGTTTAGTTTCCAACAACAATAGCTTCGTTCTGTTTTCAAGTCTCCCCCGATGAGAGTGATTCGATTCCGAGTTCACGGGTGATTCGATTCGCCCAGCCCTACCTGTAGGCCTATCAGGTACGTTATCTACTGTAGACTGGAAGAAAGAAAATAAATCCAACGAAAGAAGATCATCCTTATGCCTTACCTTGGTGGCACAACCCGTGCAAGTGAGCCAACTGAGAGTTTCAACAACACAAAGACGTCGACTACATTCTAACAAATCTAACTTCATCTGATAGAAGTTCTCGTCAGTCGTAGAATCAAGAAGTTCGGCGATCTGGAGAGAAATAAATCAGGATGAAACCGGTGGAGAATCGGAAGCGGTCCTTTTCAAGCAGAAACGAAAGTATCAAAAATTCTACTTCCACTCACAGTAGAGCATACAGCAACAATTTCACGTTAAATGAGTTGATATTAGCAAGGAGGAGTCAATCTGATCACATCTACACAGTGTAGACCCCCGAAATTCTGCAGAATTGCGTCCCGCTCAGTCTTTAGTTTGAAGTCCTCATTACAAGTCAGTCAACTTACTCACCAACGACGGTTCAGATGTTATGGGGTCCAATCAATTGACGAGAGAGAGAGATGACACTTACTTCATCAGGAATCTTTGAACTCGTGACCCCGTGCTCGGTGCCTTCACATGAGTGATGGTCTTGAAAATAAAACGTATACGAAGCGAAGTCTTGGATTCCGTTTGAGATCCACAACAACCACAGCAGCAGTGAGAATTCGTCCATCGTCCCACTACTGAAGAAAACATGGATCCAAGATTATCTAATCACAGATTATCTTACCCTACTCACAGATTATCTTAACCTAAATACAGATTATCTAATCATAGATTATCTAATCAACGATCATTTCACTCTAATCACAGATTAGCTGATCGCTAATTTCTTACTTATATTGGTTAATTAGACCTGTCTAAAGCTAGATTGATCTAGAGGTGCTCAACCAACGTTTAGCTGCAGATTTGTGGACGACAATCAGGGGACACTCGAGACAAATTCTGGCAAGCAAGGAGCATAAGACACAGAAAAACTGCCGACTGAGTGGAGTGGAGTGGAGGGGAGGGACCAGTTCGCAGTTCAGATGACATTTGAGCTGACCACTCACCTTTCCATGCACCTGCTATGTTTAGCAGAGTCTGGAGAGCTTGTGAACTTTCTGTAAAAAAGCCAGAAACTTTAAATGTGTGGTGAATCTTCATTACGATATCTATTGAACATCCACAGTCGTCTCCACGATATTATTACTTAAGTAGGGTGATATTCCTCAATAACCCAAGGCCTTTTACGATATCTATTGATCCCCGCCTTCAGTTCCACGATGCACTTACTATAGTAGGGTCATAATTCTCAGCCATGGGTGAGAGGCTCTGCTATTATCTCCAGACAAAGGCAGTTTATTTCAGTATTTTGTGTGTTTTTGCTACGTTCAAATCTCACGATACGTACTGGTACAGTACATTAAGCACATGTACACTGTACAAGGGTATCGAAGTCCAGCACGGCAGTAACGTAGATGGACAAGTTACATTGTACTTACTTAAATTTGTCGGCAAGTAGCCTGATAATCTTTTCACAATGTTTCGGCCATTCATTGGCTAAAATCCTCCGAGATAATTCGATGATTGGTTTTGCAGGATTTAAAAAACACGACGTCTTGATTATCCCTTTAAAAGTATATTCTAAATCATGCGGAACGAGGAGTTCTTGCTCGAGAAAAGGTTTGATCACTCGCTCTTCTATCCAATCTGCTTTCGGACGCAGAACGTCTTTTGGAATTTGAGGCATTTCATGGAACAGTCTCATCGAATACTCAGAGAGAAGGCGAATTATTGTTCTTTGAATCGGTGGGATCGAAGACGTCCATCCTGGTCTAATAAGAGCCGCTAGAAACTCTGTGAGGACATCTAGTGGATAATATTTTATCGCTTCAACGACGACACTTTCTTGAATTTGACCGATGACTCCGCTGTGAGTGTCACAAAAACTTGTGATCCAACGCAAAATGTTCGGGTCGTGAAAATTCATCATTTGCGCTTGCGTCACAAGAAGAAACAATGCCCACTCATTGTTTTTGTAACAATTGAGAATTTCTTGACGATGTTCCGCTTGAATGCTTGCAGGATATCTCGTAACGATATTCATGATGCACATAGACGCTGTTAAAAGATGAACATGGGGATCGCGAGTTCCCAGCATTTGTAGAAGACTTTGTGCGTTCCCGGTCGCCATCGATCGATTGGCGAGCTCAATCAGTTGACCCCCTTCCTCTAACCACCGTCGAGTGTTCGTAGGGTCAAGGCTTGTAAAAAGTGGAGCTCGATTCACCCATTTCGCGAGCCATAATATCAACGATACTTTGTCGCGTGCTTGTAAATTTGTTTGGTGCAACACGAGTAAAGTTACGAGAACAACAATGTCTGCGTCGCGACCCGTGACCTTGTGATCATCTGACGATTTCCATTCGAAAAAATCAATTCGGACGTCACGTGTCGGGTCTTCGTCTGTGAGAGCGTCGAGTAGTTTTAAAATAAATTCCATCGGATATTGTTCGTGCGTGACGCCGTTTTTTCTTGGAAAAATGTCCATCAACTGAACCGTGACTTCTTTAAATCGACCTTGATGTGCTGAACAAATCATTTTCCAACGCTCCATTTCTGACAGAATTGTTGTGTCTTTTGTCCCGATTTGATGAATTTTTACCGTTTTTAAATACCGAATAACGGCCAAATACTTCTTTTCTCGATATAATTTTTCGATTCGACTTCGGATGATTTCAGGAGTTTCTCTCAAATGTTCACGACCTTTGACACCGGTCGAGTTTGATCCAGATATAACAGCTCGGAGGAGCAGATCGTCCCAGTGCTTCATCGCCATAAATCTAAGATTTAAAAATTTGTCGCTGTTGACAAGTAGCCAATCATATTGAAGTATTCTACAGTAGCCTATGGACTATCTCTTATCCGGGTGGCGTGGCTCAACAGTTCATTGTTAGACCGAAATTCGACATCAACTTCCAACCGATACCAACAATCACAAAAATACGAATTTCGGCGATAACCGGTCGATTAACGTCGTATCGTTTCTTTCGGTCAATTATTATCAGCTAATAATAGAGGCCGATATCGACTTCCTTACTTGACTGACAACTAATACACAGATAATCGCAAAAACACAAATATCTTCCCCAAAAATTAGCCGGGGCCGATATAATCGGTCGACTCCTTCAACAAAACCCACAGAAAATTCTCTCTCACTTTTTCATGATCTTTTCAAGCTGGAGAGGCTTGACGGCTTCCTCAACAGATTTCTTGAGTGCCTCCAGAAAGAAGGAAGGGACTTCAAACCTCGTAAGAAGGACGATCATTTCTGTCTCGATGTGATCTTCGATGATCCCCGGGAAGTTACACTGACAACGCAGATCAGGATTCGATTGTCTGCGTCTGAAAAGAACTTCCTTCTTACGAGATAATCAAATCGAACGTCTACAGTTTTACGTTAGTTAGTCTATGTTGGCTTAAGCGCCGCGGAAGGAATACTGTCCGTAGCAGTTCGCGGATGGGGGTTGGTCTCCAATAGGCCTACTGTTCGTTTCTAAATGAGTCGAGTGTTCTAACTGTTTTATTTTGTCACAATCACATAAGTCACGCTAATTCTATTTGGTTGCTTGAACATTAGGTGGCACTACAGATCACAATCTGAAATTATCCTTAAATTGATCATTCGTGATATTTTTTAGACCTTAAGAACATCAATTTTGCTTTTTATCACATTACAAGATTCCAGTGCTTTCAGAAAAGATATCAATTTGAACTGTTTGTCACAGATCGCAAAAGTCCCAGCTACTTACGTGCAGTGGTTGAAATCAGCTGGTCGTTGGGAACAGAGTTCTGAGAGAACGGCTTCTAACGCAATCAACGCAGTGATTGGTCGATCTTGGTATTTGCTTCGTATCTCTCGAATGATCGTCAACGCAATCTCCCGAACTGGCTCGTAACTGAAAAAGAGATGAAATTTATAAATTATTGGAAGAATCTGACTCAACTTGGACTTGAAGATCTTGGTGACTCGAATTTTAAAAATATTGGACTCGGGTCGACTTAGACATAGGCATGTGACTCAAATTTTTAAAATTTTGGAAGACTCAACTTGGACCTAAAGGTCTTGGTGACTCGACTTGTGACTCGAATTTTTAAAATATCAGATGACGCAAACTCGTGACTCAAAGGTTTAAGTATTGGGAGACTTGGACTTGACGGTCTAGGTGACTCAACTTGACTACGAGTGACTCAAAGGTTTCAATATTGGGAGACTTGGACTTGACGGTCTAGGTGACTCAACTTGACTACGAGTGACTCAATTTTTTAAAATCTTTGAAGGCTCCTCCACTTGTTATCTTGGAGTCAGTGACTCGCAACACTGGCGCAAGGATCGAGAAAAATTCACAATTTTACTTGAAACTCTTTTTCGCATCATGGATCGCCTTGCAGTTAATACACGGGTCTTCGCGCGCAGATCGAGCAGTTTTGTGACATTGACAATCACATGGAACTCGATGATATTCACACGGTATCCCGTTACGATATGTGATATATTGCTCGCGAATCCGGATCATGTATTGCAGAGACATTTCTCCTGGAAAAGAAAAGACGATCGATTTGTTATTGTTTTGAATTCATGTCATTTTAAACTCTACTAAGGTCATGACGCAGGGTCAATGCTGGGGAGTCAGTATCGACACGAGTCATAACAAGTGTTGACCTGATATTACCTCAGTAGGGTAAACAGTGTGGATGGTTCACCCGTTTGCAAACTGAATGTTCTAATTCTCAATAAACTAAGGCTGGACGTTAAATCTGCGGTGATCATCTTTACAATATCGTCACAAGTAGCCTACGACTCAGCAAACTGAATAATTCTACAAACCTGACTCGGTCATTTCTCTAGTGATCTCATCATTCGGCAATTTTGAGATGAGCGGACTTTTCTTCACGTTTCGTCTCGCTTTCCAGCAGCTTGCTTTGGCGTGGGCGTTACAGTGCGGAGGAACTGACGTCGACCACTGACTACAGTCATTGGCTGGTTTGTCACAAACGTAACAATAGCACTTTGTACATTTTGCCGCGTTCTTACCGTACGGACCTCCACTGACAATGTCGACACGGCTGTTAAACAGGTCACAACGAGTTAAGAAATTTAAGATCGAAACGGTAGCAATTAAAACGGGCAACGCCCAACGAAATAGTTTGAATTCCAGGATATAATTATATGTCATAATGACTGCCAGTATATCAACCAGGCTGAAAATGTTTGTCATGGATAGAGAAAAGCGAGGCAAGCCCTTGCGGAAGATATTAGGATGTTGCTAATGAGTAGGGTACGAGGAGAGCAAGAGTGACTGGCGAGGATACAAAGCCAAGGAGTTTACGGAGGAGTTTGATACGCTTTAGCAATCAAAGAAGACAGGAATGGTTTGCAGCAGCTACCCCTATACGGAGCAAAGTCAAATTGCGATGAAATAGTACGGGATGACTTACTCAAATTTATGTATCGGGCAGTCTGGCCGCATGTGTGACATGATCTCCGCTTCTTTGAAGCCGGTGATTGCGATATCGTCGTCGATGAAGACCGGAGTGAAGTCCGTCTTCGACTCTTCCACTGCCTCTGTTGAGAAAGTAACAAGCCCGTGTGAAACAGCGACACAGAGATATATATAATATTATACGAAAAATAGTGGAATATAATGCACAAGCTTTCGTAGCTCTGCTCGTGATCTTCACCTGATGAAGGAGCAGAGCTCTGAAATCTTGTGCATTATATTCCAATAAACTGCACTTGACGTTAAATGTGTGGTGACTTATTATAATTGTTACTATTTGAACTGCCCGCCATCGGTTCCACTATTTTTCGTGTGAAATGAACAAATATCTCAGGGTCAGGGAAGGAAAACATTCAACCTTTCGGTCTTCTCGGCATCTCTGACTTCATTTGTTGATGTCTAAGAGTTTGTTGTTCAGTCATAAAGGTCTCATCGTCGTCGTCGTCGCTGTCAACAATGATGACCGGAGCCGTCGATGAATTCACGGACCAAGTCTGACGCTTCACGTGGACGTCGGTTAGAGTCACACCAGAGCTTCCTGGAAAGAGGATGAGAATTCCTGTGTTTACAGATGTTGCTGATTTCGTTTCATGGCGTTTTAACCCTACGAAGGTCATGTATGCTTAGTGTGTGCGTCGATACTTTCCGGTTTATAACAACCACAACTCTCTCTCCTCCTTCATACCGACTGCCAAGTAGAAGTGGAGCGAATGTGAATTTTGCTTTTGTCATCTGACAAAGCTGATCATTTTTGTTGGTGTGGCACTGGTTTTAAATCTGCATGCTGTTCACCTCACGGGGAGTGTGACCCCAAATTGGGCCACCAATCTGATCCGAGGACGCGCAGTGGACCATTTTGGATCTCTACGTGTATGTTTCAATTTCGACTTTTAAATTGACTTACCATCAGCAGGTGTCACCTGTTTTGCACCATCCCAGGGGGGCACAGCAGCTGGTACACTGCACGAAATTGGACCAGGCCGGTTACATTCATGGACGAGCAATGGGTTACCCGCTGATTCCGTGATTTTCCACTAGGTGTCTCACATACGTTTCAATTTCTAGTTTCAAAATGACTTACCTCCTGTTAGTGTCGTCTGTTTTGGAGATTGTAAATCCTGAGAGGTAGAACGTGTCATTGTTTGATAGTTTGAATATTGCAGTCCCGAGTTCAAATCTGACCGAGCTAGGTGACTTGAGTGGGATTGACTGGTTGCATGGGGTCGTACGGGTGAATAAATTGTTCGATTCGGTGATGTCATTCCACTTGGGTTAGTCGGCGAAGATAGAATCATGCCGTGCATGTAGTTTGCATTTGATGGGTTATGATAAATTGATGGGCTCGGAACTACAGAATTCAATAAACTCTGCGCTTGTGATATGCTCCTGATATTTTGTAATCCAGTTTGCGAACGACTCCTTGTTAACGCCGCTTCTTGTTCCCGCCGTTCCGAGTGGCTTCGACTAGATTCATCTAAGTAACGTGACCCAGGTTGGGTGGGCTGATGTTGTAACCGGTCGGGCGGAACATTTACTGCGAGGGGACGTGAAGATAACGCCGAGTGACGAAGCTGAAAGAAGAAAAATATTAGCTGTTCGTACATTGACGTGGTTACTGGCCTTTTCAGGTTTTTTACCCGTTTTTTCAGTGACCCCTAACGCAGTCGCAAAATAAGATTTTGAGCATGAAGGCTGGGTAAGAAAGTGTCATAGGACAGGAGACATGTCAATCGCAATTCTCGCGCAACTTGTCGCATGTTAACCCACCTGATTTAGTTGGAATTGTTGTAGCGCTGGACTGCTGCTGTTCAGCAACGAACGAACGGCATGGTCACTCGCACTGGCAGCTTCTAGCTGCTGGATTCTGAAACAAGCATTGTCGTGTCATAAAGCAAGCGGAAGAATTATAATATAATTATATATCAATTAAATTCGACCAGGATACCTCTGATGTTGTCTCGCATTCGAGATGTTTTGCTGTTGTTGATGTAACGCTTGACTGAACAGCTGAAAAAAATATCAAAAATCTCTAAATTATATGTATGATGTCATTGCCATGTATGATATCATCGCCATGTAGGATGTCATTATTTGCAAAAATTATGAAACAAAAACCACTGAAGTGCAGCTCCAGTTTTAGTGGATGGAAGGGGTAAATTGAGCTAAAAACCCAAAAAAAATAAACACTATGTGTTGCTAAAGATTCTGATTTAAAATTTTCGAAGATAATTCAAAAAATAGTGGAGCCGATGGGGGACGATTCAAATAGTAATAAATATAGTAACTCACCACAGATTTAACGTCCAGTCCAACTTATTGGAATATAATGCACAAGCTTTCGGAGCTCTGCTCCTTCATCAGGTGAACATCTCCAAAAGTTTGTGCATTATATTCCAATAAACTGGACTGGACGAATATAATTCGTGATTCGATGTGTTGAACCTTAGCGCACAATTCAAACTGAGCGCATGTTTCAGACATTCGAAAACATGAAAACCGTACATAAGCGTACCATATTAATTTAGAGTTACCAGTATGAAACTTACCTCTGGAGGGATCGAGTACGGCGACTGAGAATACTCCGGCGGATGAAATATTTGATGGAGTCTCTGATGCGGCAAGTGTTGACCTCCATGACCCTAAAACAATTCAAGATTTTGACAAGAAAGCAGACAGTACAGTCTGTTGACTGCAGGCTAGCGCGGCAGATATATTTTGAAGGTTTGGAATTACGTGTGTCACTGCCATACCTTGCTATGTTCCCATGATATGCATATAATATATGCACCAATATTGTGCGTGTGTATAACCACAGAAAAAACAAGTAAAAATAAACTATGTTTTCATCCTCTGTATACTAGGCTACCGTCTCGTCACGATGAAGCAAAAACCAAACCTGATAAACTTGACCGTTACTGAGAGCCGCTTGCTGAGCTGAGTAATGCGACCGAGTCTGTGCTAGCTCACTTATATTCCTCGCAGATGATGAAGTCTCTTGCGGAGGACGCTGATAATGCGGATTTGTGTAGAAATGTCCATGCATGTCGCTGAGGAGGAACTCTACAAACCCAGCATATTATTTACAATAAACATCGACATTGAAGAGAGTTCTGGAAAAGGACAGAGTTATGAAATACAATATATGATAAATATACATATTACACAATGCATGTTCCTAAATGAACAGCGTGGTAGGGTCGCACGGACCCAAAAATATTCACACAAAAAGTAAGGAACGCTCTTATAACCGGAAGTAGCCCCGCACGAAATTATGTTACATTCCATTGTCATTTGCCCTGCTAGCAACACCAAGTTGGTCAGTAGATTCATTCCATCTTCACCTGATGAAGGAGCAGAGCTCCGAAAGCTTGTGTATTATATTCCAATAAACTGGACTGGACGATAAATCTGTGGTGACTTATTCTATTTATTACTATTTGAATCGTCCGCCATCGGCTCCACTATTTTTCGTATCAGTAGATACAGCATTATTACAAAATGCACGCCCAGGGACAATTAGGCTGCTGTATTTCAACATGAACGAAAAAACTGCTTCCCGAATAACAAACCGCACCATAACCTTATCCTTAAATCCTCTAAATTTTTACGTGGTCCGCCATTCCGCCAATTTTATCATTAAGTTCGCAGTGCGCTTGGTCCGACCTGTTACCAGCGCACAATAAAATTATACCGATGAATTCCCCCCTAAACTCAATATGCTAGTACAAGACCGTTTAGATACCTTAGACACAAAAATTCATCCATGCACTGGTACAATCTAAACTAATAAATATAATAAGTCACCACAGATTTAACGTCTAGTCCAGAAGTAACATTGATCACCATTTCCACCTGTTTGACGAAACCTCTATATTATTTGAATGAGATCGGAAGAGATAACAGCTCACAAACCTTAAAATTGTCTGATACTGCTTAACTTTCCGATTATACGTCACTTGAAGATCTATTTACCGATCTAAACAACATTCTCCAGCCTAAAACACATAAATTTTTCTAAATTCTGGCAATTTTTTACCCAGTATCGGGTTGCGATCAATGAGCGGCCGCCATCCAGAACTTTATCAAGCCCAGGTCAAAGTTCAATGTATTATGGCTCACGGTTTTTGCGGTTTTGTTACGTAAACACAAGCGATTCGTTGGAGGTCGTGTATTTCCAAAATTCTTGATTTGTGCGACAAATTTGGAGCTAATATTTGTAATCCTGCATGACGGTTACCAGTCTCCCGAAAAACCCAGATGGCCATAACCTCTATAGTTTGCCTGTTTGTAAATGGTACGCATAGGTATTGCCCGCACAGGCTTTTCCCGCTTAATGGGCGGAAACTGCCCTGGAGACGGGTGAGGGGATCCAGAGCACATAATCCGGATATCCTGATCGATTGGGGACTCCGAAAGACAAAACTAAGCGTAATTGGTACCTCAAATACGGGTAGGCCCATGTCATTATACATATCCCGCAAAAATCAGTAGTTGCCTTAAGCTACGTCAAGGCGATCTGTTTCTTCTTGTGGAACGTCACTCTCACATAACGCGAGCTGTGGAAATAGCCACTTGCCCGACAGTAATAGTGCTTGCCCAACTGGTCGGGACCGCACCGAAAAACGCCTGCTCTGGCCTCTGTGGACAAGAAAAATCGCGTAACTGCGTGGATGAAAATCGCACTCGTTTGATGATAGGTAGCCTGGTCGATACGGCACCTATTTTATTCTACAAGCAGCCTACATTAAACCAAATGCCATGAACTTCGTCCAACGCCACAACTATTTATTATTATAACAAGACATCATCTGAAAATATATTCATCGTGCAGAATCAAATTGACCAAACTTTCTTTCCGCTAGTTCTCGTACATGCGCATCACTCAAATGCAGCTGCGGCGGAAGGAGAAATTGGAGAAGAACAGATGCAGGAAGGCATTGAGAGCGACGAACAAGATGACGAACAAGATGACGAACACAGCGAAACAAACTGAAATATGAAAGGTTAAATAATATAAAAGGGCCAGTTTCAAGTTTCAGGCGCTTCACCCTACTACGGTAATGGATAGAATAGGTCACCGCAGATTTTACATATGGTCCTACAGTCCAGGTTTATTTTTGGAATACAATTCACAAGTTTTCGGAGCTCCACTATGGTAATGTATTGAATAAATCACCACAGATTTAACGACCAGTCTGGTTTATTGGAACATAATTCACATGCTTTTGGAGCTGTGGTGACTTATTACATCATTTAGGTCTATGTGTATGGTTAAGACCCATGGATTCTCTTCTGTTATGACTAGGCTGCGGAGAAAGTGTGATTCACCCAAGGATATCTGGATAACCCTGGATTCATCGCACTTAGCCTTCAGACTGGTAGTACCAGTGCGGCGACGTGGATGACACGTGGACACGTGGACAAATCCGAGAAGGGGGATGCCGCCCAAAAACCCTTCCTAATAACTGGTGACGTCATCCGCGTAGCAACATCGTACGTGGCAAGCCCACTAGCGGTAATGTCGTCCGAGGTCGAGAGAGGTCTAACATGCCATGCCCGCCTCTTTTCCTAATCTTAACCTTTCGGTTTGAAATTCATAGAGAGTTTTCTCACCGGAATTTTTGCGCTGACCTTTTGTAAGAATTCTACCCCAGTTGTCGTTGACGTGGTCTTCGCGTCCGCGCCTTAAAGGCACGCTGCCAACCACGTCGGACGCCGGTGGTTGGCGTCGCCAATTGCGAGTCAGGGTGTTGCGATTTTCTCTTTGATGCCAGTTCGTATGATAAAAACCCCTTCCGTCTCCCCCTGTAATACAATCAGTGAAATTCTCAGCAATTACTTCGACCATTAGGTGGCGTATCTTATCAGGGAGGTGAAGACAGCATCCCTGGCAATGATTATTATCCATGGCATCTGTCGAATTTCTTCGCTTGACGCAACCAAATGGGGTGGGCTTAGGACGTTTTGAGACATTTTTGTTCTTATTGGGTGCGTTTGACGATGTTTTGTCATGGATGACGTTTCCCTTCTTCTTGTCTCGTTTGCTTGCGAGCGAATCCTTGACTTTTGGTTTAATGACACGCTTGGCAGCTTTGACGTCAGAAATTTTCTCTACGTCATAATCGACGTTATCATCATCTTCATTGTCGTTAATCTTTTCTTCCACTTTAGCGTTAGAAGCATTGTCAGTGACGTCATTGGCTTGGTTTTCTGCCATTTTTACGTCAGAATCCTCATCGATGACGCCATTGGCTTGATTTTCTGTCACTTTTACGTCAGAAGCACCATCATCATTGGCTTGAGTTTCTGCCCCTTTTACGTCAGAAAGGTTGTCAGTGACGCCATTGGCTTGATTTTCAACCACTTTTATGGCAGGTGCATCTTCAATGACGTCACTCGCTGACTTTTCCACTTTTACCTCGTCAGCGGCTTCGAATTCAGGGATGGTATTATCGATGACGTCCCCATCGCGCTTTACATCCGGCTTACGTTCATTAGTGACGATATTGGCCTTCTTCACGACACCAGTTACATCATCACCATGACTGCTGTCGTCGGTGACGTGTCGCGCACGCTTTTTGCCTAACTTTAAATTAGGATCTCCGTCAGGAAGGCTGTCGTTGCTCTTTTCGTCATCAGCGTCGTCAGAAGCTCCTTGAACAGACGAGTCGACTTGCCTTTCTTGATCAGCGGTTGGTTTCGGAGCTGCACTTTCCTGGGTCATGACCTCTGGAGCTGTACTTTCCTGGGTCATGACCTCTGGAGCTGTACTTTCCTGGGTCATGACCTCTGGAGCTGTACTTTCCTGGGTCATGACCTTTGTGATGACAACACTCTGCTCTTCTTGCTGAGCTGCAGCTGGCGTCGGAGCACTCCCAGCTTTTTCCTCATCATCGACGTTACCTGCACGGTCTTTTTGAGTTTCAGTCGAGACGTCACCGTCACGAGCTCCTTCGGGTTCTTCTTCAGCAGCGCTCGCCTTCCCGGTATCACCGCTCAAATTATCAATGACGTCATTCGGCTGGTTAGCGTCACAAACAGAGGTGACGTCACAAGCTCCGTCATGAGGTTGACTGTCGCCAGCTGAGATTTCCTTAGAGGCATCTTTTCCTGGCTCCTCATCCTCGTCTTCCGACTCTCGACTTTCATGGGTCGGACGAGGCTGTTCCGCGCGGTCGATATCGTTCAACTCTGTAAAATAGACACGCGCAATGACGTCATCACTACGTCATGCTACGTCATAGAAATGTATCCTAACAGGGCCTTAGATCGACAGTCGATTTTTTGTTCCTAAGGTGGGTTTGGTTCTACCGGATTTGATAGATCTCAGATTTCAAAGTCATATACTGAACACCCGGCCTTGAATAAGACGAGGGAGAAACCCCCAGCCACTCAACGTTTCTCTCACATAATAATCCCCTCTCAACATATCCATGCTTTAGACAATGGGTGAGAGAGGGGACTCCCGCTGAGGCGCAATTATCCCCTCTCTCGTATTAATCCCATTCTTAATTTCCACAATTATATCATATCCATATTGCAATAAGGATTGTGGCGAAGGTTAACCGTCGCAAGACTTGAACCCTTACCCTAACCCAGTTCGCGGACCGTCAATAGCACTATTGAACTAGAGGCTACATCATCATGGGAACGAGTCTCGATTGAATCTGTCTAGATAGAATCAGCTTCTTTGGGAAGCTTCCGGAAGGTGGCGGCAACGAGCGACGAAATTAGTTAGACTGGTTCTCTCTTCCCTTCGCTTCGCCTTCATTGGTCTGAGCCTATCCGCCATCGACAGCGAAGGTTCTCCCATTTCTACGCTACCTCGTGGAACTATACACGATGGCCGGCCGTTGAAAACACTCGGCCCCGTCGGTCTAAGTCCCGCAAGGTGGCGCAGACAGCCATCTACATGCGTGTGGGCAAAAAGGTCAGGTAACTCGTTTAACCTGGTATGGATTTTATGTCGGGTTCGAAGATTCTAAACCTGCGACAATAACTTAGAATAGGATGGCGAATTGATGTTTGCGAAAACAAATTTATCCTCGAAGACTTATTCCGCTATGAAGGTAATTTTAATTAAAGCGATTACGTAGTCAGCACGAGTTTTAGATAGAAAAAACCCGCTCCAATAATACTTTTTTCGCCATGTAATGGACGTGGTTTAATGATTAAGCCAGCCGTATCTTATGTTCTTTTGACCCCACACCGTAATTCCCTTCACGTTATGCAGGGTCAGATCCTAGAGCTGAATTATTAGAGTGTTCATACCGTCAATATCTTCCATTCCAATTCTATTCCCCTTACATTCAATATCTCCCATTCCAATTTTGATATAACAAAGGTTACCTGGACGTAAATAACTGAATATAGCACACCTATGAAAATATATATTCGACTTGATTAAGAGGGTCACGCCATACCGTCGCAAATCGACATATATGTTTTAGATTTTGATACACGCAGCCGTAGTTATAGCCGTTTGCCACGAGGTCCCAGGTTCAAAATCCCATCACTGTATCAAACCCAAAGATGTTAAAAATGGCATCCGTAGCTTCATCGCTAGAAGGTCAGCGCATTGAGGATAGTAGGGGAAGGGTTGGTGCTTGACTTCGATAGCCTTCCGGCTTCTTAAGAACCATATTCGGTTCACATTTGCGCAGTGCTTGCACGTTAACCATATGCACCATTGGCCTATATCATGCAAGTATGTATAGGTAGCAAAATTCGAATTTCAATGTCGTATCTAGAACACAGGAATTGCCCTAAATTCTCTGATAGTATTAGCGATTAGTGAGTCACAGTTGATGTCACGTACACATTCGGAAATGTATGCGCGACACAGATATGTTACTGTACGTCCGCTGCTACGCCTGCGTATTAGGACTTTTACAGTGACAACACAAAAATTATTTGAAGATATCCCAACGGTAGACCAAGAAAAGCTGCCTTTAAATCAGCACACGCGCTCACAGTTCACATCGAAACGGACTGACCAACGCAAACTGACTTCTGCATTCAACAAGGAGTGACCCATCGCACCGCTGAAACGGTCACTCAGAATGCGGCAACGCCTACCACCACGCTTATTGCTCGAATGAATGGAATCGGTCGCCCTGTCGCTCTACGAAGGAACTGATTGCTTCCACGCAGGTCATCCTATCCGAGCTAGTTGGTAATCAACGCAGTTCCGCGTTTCAGCGCCAAATTCCAGACGACGACTGTGTTGACGTCAGATGCGTAGCTTATAATTCCCTAGCCAAACACCAGTTAGATGGGTTAGACTTAGGTTAGAGTCACAGGGGTCACAAGCTGGTCCGACACTTTAATAGAGGTCGACCGATCATCGACCTGGCCGATATTTGTATTTCCTATAGACTAGTCCGGACGTTTCGCGACCTTTAACAGGCTTTTGGGTGACGAGGCTGTCTTGTCCATAATCTAATCCCGTTACGTTGAAGCTGATACTTTTTCTGTTTCCGTTAGTTGGCGTTCTTGAGCTAGCCTAGTCGGGTAAACGCTTGTTCGTTCACCTTCGATTTCCCGCTATCTAAAAACAGCAACTATTACGTCAGAATGATCACGTGAACTGTATTTGACGACATGTTCGCTCGTTTGATAGCATTACCACGTTGCAGATACGTCATCGCGTCCCAGTCAGGAGGTCTATTGGTTAGAAGAAAAGTCTCAGATATATATGGGACTAATTAACATCCACCGTTGCATGATAGTCTCAATTATGGATCATCTGTCTGGAAGCAACTACGTCAGAGTCATAGGGCTCTCCTAACCAGCACAAGCGCTCGCGAGATTTACAAATGCGCCGATTTTGGACTCGGCTTTATAACGGCTTTGCATTGTTTATCGCATCACGAAAAAAATTAAATTTACTTCAAAAGATCTTTGATACCTGATCAGTGACGTCAACTAAGCACAACAATGCGTTCAATTGTTTCATCACATCCGTGTTTGTTTATCTTTCTAAGAATGAAAATATTAAAGTCGTGATTGAGAAATGTCAAACGAAATGACTCACCGCCACTCAATCTCGAAAGTTGGCTCCGAATACTGGGTTGGAATACTGTAGACCGGCTGAATATTTAGTTAACCGCTAGGCATAAGGAGTCGGCGTTGATGTGTTTTGATCCTAATTTCAAAGTCAGCGACCAACCGGGCCGATAATGACTGTACGGCAAGAGCAACGCGAATAGGCAACGCATGGGGTTAGATGTCGACGTCTCCAACCGAAATGTCGTCGACCTACCAAACACATAGCAACATAAATTCCATCGCGCCGTGGCCTCATCGCTGATCATACTATTGACATACGGATTGAACAAATACGAACGGAACGATTTCTCCCTGAGGTCAGCAACAGAAAATTGTCTGTCACCGTTTTACTGCGGACCGATTTGTCAGCGTAGCAACACTAAATTCTGTTAAACGGAATCCGCTCTTTCGGCCCGTCTACCTACAGTATTTGGTGGGCCCTCTCAGCGAATTACGCCGCAAATTGATTATGACGTATATGATTATGACGTGTATATGGGCGATCACAACGCTTACACTGGATACCGCGCCTGGAAGACCGTGCGTCTCTACGCAAGGTCGTATCGCTGCCACACTTTCAACTTCCTTCTGTGTTACATACGTGCAAATGAAAGGCGTGTACTGTAACGCCTTATCACCTTAGGCAAAATGTCTTGGCAAAGCAAATATGACAATAACGTACAAGTGCCAAAATGTCTTAGCAAGCCATTTTATCACATGTACGCCAAGTCATATTTGATTAATTTATCGATTTGATACTTACATGTTAATTTTAATGGATTAGTTTGCGTGCCATTGTTATTTAATCACGCCCTACTTCGCTCTTAGGCAGAGTTGGTATTCAGTACATGCAAGATGATGCTTTGGATTCCTATCGTGGCTATTTTACTTAAATTTACTGGATTAATTTTCATAGGCAGTGGTGTGGGTGCTCTGACGTGTGTGTTAATGCGTGGTAACGCACAGCATGCCGTGTGGCTTTCCTAGCCTCTTAGATCACTGGACTTATTTTCATAGGCGAGTTGCGGTTCTTTAGTTTGTGAGTCGGGAGCCAGAATTATGTGCTCACCCGTCAAATCTAATTAAAATGTACCGCACGTTAAACATTAGCGCAACATTTGCACTTAAGCACATTAAACAAACATCTATACGTCATAGCGGTATGATAAATTGGTTAGACCCACTCTAAAACAAGACGTATTGAGGACGCACAGGAAGATGTTTAATGCGCTCTTAATTTCCTCGCTCTATTTTTAGGGATGTTTAAAATTGTATTTGACAACAGAAACCGATGAGAAGGCGTTTGAATTGTTGCGTCATAGTCAGCAGGAGATCACGCCACTTTTTCCCCGTTGATCACGTGACAAATCTCAGCCAGCGCACAGCGTTGCCGAAGACAGAGCGGACTTTTATAGCTATCCGACTATTTCGGTCCCTGCTTGTCTGGAAAGGAAAAGACACTGCTGTTTATTTTTGCTGCATTTTCACAGACTCACACGCATGACACACACACACTACTTGTGCATATGCATTGCATGCGAGAATTATGCAGGCATGCCAGGCAAGGAGACGCCGAAGGAGCCGTCCGCAATATTTTCAACGCGCTGGCCGTCTAACGAGGAACCTACGGATACCATTTTTAACATCTTTGGTATGATACAGTCATGGGATTTTGAACTCGACACCTAACACTACACCACGAAGCCTGCGTCAAGCGCAGAACGCGCACACATAACTTGTGGCGCAAGCAGTGTTTGTGTAGCAAGAATAAACCTGATGAAGGAGTGAAGCTCCAAAAGCTTGTGCATGTTATAATTCTCAATAAACCAAGGCTGGGCGTTAAATCTTCTTTAAGATAACAAACCACTCAATTACATCACCCTCGTCTATATCAGATTTAAAAATATATGTGTCACGAGGTATCGCTTGAAGTAGAATCACGCAGACTTCGAAATCACGCCACATTCTCAGTGGGATCGAAATCTCCCGGAAACGAGCGATCGTTCCGCTGCCCAATTCGCAAACAAACTCTTGAGAGTCTTGTGATGGCGAGGTCATTATCAACGTAATAATCGAATCGCGTATTGAGAAAAGCACATTTAACATAGCTGTTGATGACGGATGATAACTTACGAATGTCACCACAGATTTAATGTCCAGTCAAATTACTTGCAATACATTGATAGTATCCGATCGCTCACGATAGACTGGCGACACTCCATCGTCGAACGAGGTAATATGAACTCGGTTGAACTTTATCGAGTGCGATTATATTGAAATATGAGTTTCCCACTGTGAGAGGATAATGGGTTTCGTTTCCTGCACCAAACATTAAGTTGTCGGCGGGTTTTCCCGTTTTAATAATGGAGTGCGAAATGTGGCGCGTCTTTAGCCATGTTTGTGTATTAGGCTCGCTTTGCTTGACTCTCGTATACTTAGAAGTTAATATCGGGACGAGTGTGATTGGACGAGTGGTTGGACGAGTGTGATTTACCCGGGCTAAGAACTGGAAGTGTCGATACGCGCACAAAACATTTACCTGACGTATATTACCTTAGTAGGGTTGACAACGCCATATATGAAAAAGGTTGTTGCTGTGATTGCGACCATGCTTAACATTGAAATGTTGAGATAGCGTTAGCATATTGGATGAAACGCCGTTAATTCAAAATAAAAATAGCAACAAGAACAGTTTCGCTTCAAATAGTTGCTTTTAATAAGCGCGCGAGTTATTAAGAGAAAAACGCAATTGGACGCTGCCGAAGCGCACCAGTCAGTATATAACTCGGACCAATATTGCATCGACAGCCATCCGCACGGGTTATTTCTTCGAGAGATTACAGAGAGTTTTGACGTCCTGATATAGTATGTTTGCAGGCTTTCGGAGATCCGCTCGTCCACTCATTCATTAGCTGAAAACGCCTGATTAGCGGGAAAGTGGGAGAATTAGCGGGGTGTCGTGCAGTTTCTGTTGCTTATAATGTAGCCTTATCAAGTTCCCGTTGTTTACAGTATAATCAAGTACTGCAACATGAGGTGTTTGGAACTTTCCTGGAAATCCGTAGGCCATTCGAAATTCGGGAGGAAAGGGAATGTTTCAATCACGTCGTCGTTGAGATAACAATGCTGATAATGCTGAAAATATTCCAGTAAAATTGTGAAAAATAGTGGAGCCGATGGCGGACGATTCAAATAGTAATACATATAATAAGTCGCCACAGATTTATAACGTCCAGTGAAGAATATCTTCACCTGATGAAGGAGCGGAGCTCCGAAAGCTTGTGGATTATATTCCAATACACTGGACTGGACGTTAAATCTGTGGTGACTTATTATTTATAACTTGTAAATTTATGATAACATTTGCAACGAAAATCTATACAAAATATTACGATAGACCAAAAAAATGCCAAAAATCGGTTACGTTGGGAAATAATTCAAATTTTTTTTGTAGGTTATACGCATTCTTGCATATTTTCGGTGATTAAACGCCGAATGAATCGTTCAAAATATGTCAAATATAAATGCCCGAAATATGCGAGAAATTTATCAAACCGTATTCATCACGGCACGCCCGTTCGGTTGGAAGGCAAGCTTTGCAGGGAAAATGCCTCTGTACTTGACAGACTCAGAGGGAACGCATATAGCGCGCCAAGGCAGAACCTCGACAGAGGATCACTTGATCCGCCACACCTTAGGCTACATTTTCTTTGCTCGAACTCACGCCCAGCTAACTCAAGCTTCGGGTATCATGAGACGATACGAAGGTTATAAGGAGTGACGGTCTAATTTCTATTCCGTATAACTTTATCTGTAGAAAACTGCCTTTATCCTTATCAAAGCGATTATTTGGCGCGACACTTAGCAAAAGTTATTGCATGCAGTATCCAGGGAAACAGCCAGCCTCGAAAATTTTCGTGAACATCGTTTTTTTCCGCCGGGTGGTTTTACTGAGCTCATGGAGACTGGAACCACATTCTAACGGGAAACACTACCAATACCTGCCGGAATGTAATATGTCCGCACAAATTAACATTATGTAATCCCTCCATTTACAAAGCACGCAAAGAATTTGTCAAATGTCAAGACCAATGGCACGACAACTATTTGGATGCGGGGGCGAGTCTGTGAGCGTGAGAGGAGAGCCATTCACAGGTCACGCAGGCGGTGAGTTCAAATGTTCGCATCCCTACTCGACCTACAGGGGTTCATAGCTCGACATTGGAATGATATCCTCTGTATTCCTGCGTCGGTGTAGCCTCAATCTTAGTGCTCAAAGTCCAATGCTGGGTGTACCGGTAGCCTATACCGCAGGCACCCACACAAAATGTCCCAGCTGCCGCCGCCTCTGGTACTTTACTGGTGGCGTCTAGTGGAGCAAAAAGCAACAGGACGTTATAAGGTTGAGTCAGGCAACAAGTTTTAATTCCTTGTAGTAAAATTCTCAAGCTTTCAAAATCGTTGGAGTAAATATTTTGATTCAGTCAGTTGCGCTTTTGGTTGATTGACGGATGCATATTCGACTCACAGTTACGTCATTATGCCCTCGAGTCGCGTCTAAATCATGATGGTAGTAAGCTTCTCGGATTTTGACGGAATGTGTTATTGTTTTGCTTTCCATGAAATACGTCAGCGAAAACGTGATAACTAGAAACCATTTTGCTGCGAAAATATAGCACCGTGTTTGATCAAGAAATCTCCCGGAAATATGATTATATCTGACGCTTAGTGAATCAATTTCCCGTTAGACCTTATCCGTTTTTGACGTATTACTCTAATATTGACGTCTAGTTTCAAGTAGGTATGCAAATCGAGTTATCAACGAACAGCGTTTTTTGGGCGCGGAATCTTTCTTTACGCCTGTGGCAACATCAAATCACTATACGCAGTTTTGTACGTGGCAGAATCAACGAATAACGAATCAAGGCTTTATGTTGCCTAGGCCGAGATCGAGGTTTCAAGGGACTTTAGACAATGCTCTATAGTAATGAAAATGTCAGCTATTGTCGAGAAGGGTAAGCTAAATCCATCGATATACTGTATTTCACGCGAGCTAACATTGCGCCTGTCAGCCATGAAAGACGATCGATCTGGCTTCCTTAGCAACTAATCGCGAGAGACCGGTTACGTCATTCGCCGCTCGCTCTCTGATTGGTCAATCGAAATATCGTTCGATTTTTCATGTCACGCCTCGCCTTGGTCATGTCGGGATTGTAGCTGAGAAAAAGTTTAGAGTTGGGTATTTAGGGCGGATGTGACTCTGCTGAACTAATATTTTTACAGTAGACAGCTGAAGAATATTACCTCAGCAATAGTTCGTGTATTTAAACCTACGGAGCTTCTGAAGATAGGCCATTCAATTTCATCATGTAGCGTGCTGTTAGGGGTCTTGTCAAGGCGTGTTGAAGGTGTTTTAGGCGTCGCTCACTTAAGGAATTCGGGTGTAAACCCTTGGTTCGACGACGTATTTTGCTTTCTCAAGTCTATAGGCGAACACTTCGTGTGTAGATGTGTTAATTATACGTGCACTGTGTAGGTATCGCAGTAACTGCGCTGTGTGTATGTCTTTTTGTCGGCTCGAGGCAACGTGACTGTTTGCCTGTTAAGGAAGTTTTGCGCAGGGCGTCGGCTAAATGGATGAGTCATTATGTTTGAATTTACGGGCGGTGACTTAAGCAATGAAAAAAATGTGCTTTTAGCCTTAATGTCCGTAACCTTGCGTATCAGGCATTTTGAATTCCGTATAGCCATCATACCGTAATGTGCTTGAATGCCGGGCCGCAACAGAAACCTATCGATCGGTGGCCTAAACGCTGGACTGGATAGATTTGGTGATATGTTGCGCAATATTACTGCAGAAAATGATACAATAATTAGGGACCAAATCATGACCCCCAGATTTAAAAGCGGAGGTACAGTAACGTATATTTGGCGACATGAAAGGTTATACCAGTATATGACTAGATGGTGTTGGTGCAAACTTACCATTAATGGAAAATAGGTAGGGCCTACACTGAAATCAATAAAGGTGCGACCCACAACTCTATTATCCATTCAGTAAGGAATTGGAAACTTTAGTCACGGGTCACGTCGATAGAAATGTTTGTTTTAGGAGTTTTTCTGCGGACACATCGGTCTGAGTCACATAGAAATGATGAATTCGTCCTGAAATCCCTGGTCAAGTGGTTTCGACTTTCGATGGTCTTATTTGACATCGCGCCACACTCAAGAAAATACGCCGGAATTTTGTTTGACGTTTTGCGGTCAGTCAGGCGTCCGAAAGTCGGTATTTCAATCGCTACATCACCGACGTGTGTGCATAGCAATTAAGCGTCTATTAGCTGGCCTTAACATACTTTTTGTTGGCTCAACACTTGTGTAAGTACCACCAGTTTATTTAGCAGATAATCTAAACGACTTGCAAATTAGCCTAGCACCGCAACGACAACCCTTATCAACGCGGCTAATCGAAAATGTAACTGTTGTAGCCGGATGTAATTATCGTGCGGTACACTTCAAAATTTCGCGCCTAATTAACTGGCAGCACGCGACTGTGATTGATTATACGGTATATAATTGCCTTCCTCCCTGTTTATAATAATCACGTCTAAATAATTTGTACTTATAAAATAATAAGTGCAAGCATCAGCTATTTTAGACTTAACTAAACTCATTAGCTCAGTTAAAGGCAGTAAAAATTCTGTTGCAGGGATATTTCCAGAAATGCTACATAGTGAAGTTATATTCAGTCACTTTAGATCTATGCAGAAGCTATAACTATTACGTTCAGTGTATGACTGGCAGATGTCGTGGGCTGCTCTGGGTGTCTGTTATAGATTCTGTCCTAGAATGCTTTGATTCAAATTTTTCGCATTTTCAATTTGCTAAGGATTATAAAATTAATATATTATAGGCTATATTTTATGTGATATTATAGTGAAATGTATGATCTTGTCAAGCTCTGGTAAAGTAGGCCCTGGTCCTCTAAATCAGCCTATGTGTGAGGTATCTTACAATCTTGCTCTTGTTAAAGCATTGACTTGTGCAAGTTTGATCTTTGACCTTTCATAAATTAGAGCGGCTCATTTGAAATTTTCTCATGGCTTGCGCGTGTGTGACTCACCGTGCCGGCATCTAGTTATCACGGCCGAATCGCCAAACCGTGTACGTGACACGTTGTGCCGGGATGAGTCATTTACTCGGTTGATCCACATCAATGATCTACCCTTAGTTAAAGTTTTACTGCAAAGCTGACTTTTACACCTACCATGACCAACAGACGTGTCAATTGTTTCCATGAATACTTTCTGTCGCTTTGCATTACCCTTGAGATTTGAGGTTATTAATCATCAATCGCTTCCATAGGCTACTTGATGTGAAGCTCAGCTGTTTTAAAATCGCGAATTCTTAACCCATGAGATAATGATAAATGGATAGAGATCTTTGCTACCTTAGCCTACCCTTATTTGGCCGTAGTCTAGAGTAAATTTAACTCCCAGTGTCATCAGGTGAAGGAGCGGAGCTCCTAAAGCTTGTCAATGTTCTAATTCTCAATAAACTAAGGCAACTAACGTTAAATCTGTGGTCATCTTCTTTACAGTGTCATTTTAATAATAGAGATATACATTCACAAGCTTTGCCACGTAATGACTTGTTATGACGGTACCGGTACTAAATTTATATCTACAGTGGCATTCGCTTAACTGAGAATGTGTTTGTGTTCACAGAGTTGCTTTTTTACTTAAGTGCATTTTGATTCAAACAGGTCCTAATCTAGATCTAATTGTAGCTAAAAATGCAATTCTTCAGATTGAAAGCTTTTCTTGCCATCTCATTGGCGTTCGTCATAGTGCACGGCAAGGTGAGAATATACATACAAAATAGGCCTACAAAATTTTTCTTGTATTTGTAGCCTGTAGGAACTGGTTTCAGGCTACACGGCTTCGAGATATTTGTGTTCGTTTGACTTTGTGTTGTGCTGGATGCCGGCTCATATGCGATAGGTCATAATTATCCGGTCGTTTCCAACACCATCATTATGCTCATTTAGTCCAGACCGAATGAGATCAACCAACTAACTATCTGTCTCTTTCAGAATTGTGGTGACGTCACATTGACCGGGAACAGTGGAATTCTCACCTCTCCCGACTACCCGAACGAATATGCTCACGAACTGGACTGCAGCTGGACTATCATGGCTTCTGCGAACAACTTCGTTCGACTGTCGTTCGACGAATTCGACATGAAAAGTCCGTTTCTCAAATGCGACCATGATTACGTCTCCGTCGACAATGGAACGGGCATTATTCAAACATACTGCAACAATTATCACCCTCGTGGTGTCATGATGAGTGAAGGAGCTGTCATGAAAGTGGCGCTGAGCACAGACGATTTTTTCAGGAATGGAAAAGGTTTCAAAGCCTCCTATGTCATAGTAGACAAGGATGGTAAGTATCTTACTCTATTCATTTTAACCTGATGAAGGAGCAGAACTACGAGAGCTTCTTGTCAGCTTAGGCTAGCATACAATAAATTTGGGTCGTCGCTCCGTCTCTGAATCAACTCTCTCTTCTTCAGGAAATCCTCTCGACAAGCCAGATGAGGAAGAAACAGATGTCAATGAACCGGTGAGTTTTATGAATGCGGTGATCGAATTGAGTTGAAATGTTCGCTTTTTCTCGATGAATTTGTTGTCTTGTAACCCCAAAATATCCGAGTGAGAAAATGAAATTCTGGTTGACAACGCAATGACTTGGTAACCACAAATTAACATCCACCTAGGCCTACAACTCAGGAGTCTAGCAAGAGTGGAGTGGAGAGAGTGCAGTGAACCTGTCAGCCTGTCACCACAATTTTAACATCCAGCATAGTTTGTTCCAATTAAATTCAGCAAATTTCGAAACTCCGCTGCTCCCACTGTATTATGCAGCCTGTTAATTTGATTGCTTGCTCAAAAATACATGTCGGTAAGCTAGACTGACCATCATCGAAGTTATTGAATTCATCTCTTCTGAAAGCTTTGCTTTGGAAACTCATTTTCAGCTCTTGTTGTGGAACATTTGCTTTCTTTAAGTTAACTTTGCCTTGTGGTTGTGTCGCACTAATTCGGTTCGCGTCCGGTAGACTTTGACTCGGAGAAAATATTCGCTGCGACTCGTTGGCAGGAGAATCTCATTGTTGTTTCATTTGAAATTATGACCAACTCATTGCGACATCACTCAATCCATTGATGATATCACAATGCCCCCCAAAATACGACGACATAAATGAACAAGTTATTATCACGAGTCGATGGGGACTGTAAATCTTGACTTGGAACTTGGACTCAAAAATGACTCGACATTGACTCAAAATTACTTGAAACCTTACTCCTGATGTAAATGACCAACTGAGATTCTCCTGCCTCAGGGAAAGGTGGTGGCTGCGTCAACAACCACAGCGGCTGCGAAGCCGACCACGACAACAACAACCGCGGCGCTTACGAAGCCGACGACCACACCGAAGACCGAGAAAACAGTCAAGAAACCACGGAAATCGAAGAAAGGAAAGAAGGGTAAAAAGAACAGAAAATCCAAAGAAGAACGGCGTCGTGAACGCAAACTTCGCAAACAGAGAGAGAGAGCGGAAAAACGTAAACTCCGCAAAGCTCTCAAAAACAAGGCTCGTAGACGAGGAAAAAAAGCAAAACGAGGCGCCGCTGTCGTTGCAAAATCATCTGCATAAATGACATCACGTCACACGTCATCGATCACAACTTCAAGATTTTCATCCCCCCCCCTAGCTCTTCCTAGAAACGAATGACTCTTGCAACTGAATTATTTTTCTCAGTAAACACATTGTTCCCAAAATTAAGTTATTCATTTAAAAATAGACCAGTCTAACTGATCAGTTTGCCTACCACATGTAAAAAAGACCATTTTTAACTTATAATAGAAAATTCATGAGCGTACTTTCAAATTGAAGTCGAGTGACTTAAGCGATGGCATTTTTGAGGTGTCGTCATGACGACGTGATTCTGCGGCAGTGACTTGACGTTTTTTTTGTCACGAGAGTAGTTTGTGACGCCACGCCGTAGTTTTTCTACATGTTTTGAACGCTTGTTTTCTAAACTGTAAGTGCCATCCTTCGATTTTCTAAATTTCTTGGAATTTCCCAGTTTTTTGATGCAACTGTAGAGCCTTTAGCCTAAGATTTAATTAAACTCCTATTAAGCAGGATGTATGGGTTAACAAACTAATCTTGGTTTAACTTAATCATACTTTTTGATCTATTTTTTTGCAATTGAATGAGTTGGAGCTGTAAATTTTTTCGTATGAAATGAAAGACTGAAACGGTGCTGTTTTTGGTGCCGGTAAATATTTGCAAATATTTTTCGGTTTCATCCCTTGCATGACACTAATGAAGTTTTTTCTGTTGCACAAACCTTACACGGTGCTATTATCGAAATTTCCGACCTTCTATTCAAGTTTTGGTGCTATATATTTGATATTTATTTGGAGGTATTTCTAACTGTTTTTGTGCATATTTTTCGGATCACTGCTTTTTTTTGTACCGTAGGCAGTCACTGATCTCTTTCTGTACTGATTATCATGTCACAATCACTATGGAATTTGGTATTCTTCACGTGATCATAAATAAAATCTGCAAAAAAGGTATCTCGACTGTGATGTCAGTGGGAAAGGTCATTAGGGTTCACGTAGCTTCCCAGGAAAATCGTTCCGTGTTGGAAGACTAGTCAAATGTCGGACGGGTAATGTTGAAGGCCGATATCTGAATTCACAATTTTCTCAGATTGATACCGTCTCGACCAGCACGGAAAGCAAGACTTCATCGAAACAGTTGACAACGACGTCTCCACGAACAACGTCGGTGCTCATGACCAAACTCTCAAAACGAACGGCAAAGACTCCCCAATCTATGTCAGCTGCTCGTGACGACAACAAAGACGATGGACAACCTGGTGACCCAGGTAAGATCATTATACACTAGGGTCCCTAGCAATGCTATAGTTGCTCAGTCTGGAAACCCCAGCCCTCTCCGAGGTGTAATGGTAATTCAGTGGCCACGAGACTGGTCAGAATCCAAGTTCAAGTGTGACTTGAGTCAGCCGCCCAGCCTCCGACATCATTTTCGTATTTGTTTCCAGCAAAAACTTCTGGATTCGTGATCGGAGCGATTGTGATCGTTATTGTCGGGGTCATTTTGATAGTCTGTGCCATAGCATTCTCTCGGTACAGGAAGAACAAAAATAAAAGGTGAGCCCAAGTCGATTCGTGAGTCAAGTCTCAATTTCCATATCCCAATTCTTAAGTCTTTTGGGAAACGTGACTTGAACCGAGTCATTGACTCAGCTCGTCAAAACAGCACAGGCCTCTCAGCTAGAGACGAACTCACCTCGAGTCAGGTTTTCCAAGGTGAAATGGAAATCGAAACTTGATTTGATATATGAAATGTGAAATTTAATCTTTGTGGTTAGCTCGAACTGACTAATGACTTGTGACCATCTCTCGGGACACGCTCACCTCTCGTACATCAATTCAACTCATGCGTACCTTCTATTTTTAGAATTTCTCTAAACGTCATTGCGACTCCAGACGATAAGGAATTGATTAGTAACGGCAAAATTTATAAGAAGATTGGCAATAAGATCATCAAAGATCCCGAAGCAGAGACCTTTCCTCTCTGATCTGCATCGCTGTCAAGTTTGTCGTTAATTGTTAGCAGTCTCCGTTCAATAGTTGGCAATAGTTGTCGTGTTAACGCCCCAAATATGACATCACCCTTGACCCCAATGACAATTTTTTCACAATTTTCAATGTGGTGACATATTCTTAGTTGAAGTTGTCAGTCAGGGGGGGGGGTTGTCTCTTCTCTTCTCTGTCTGTTGTACGATTTAGTCGACCCCGGGTTTCTGATGTCATTTTCACGGTGATGCTACTCTGCTTATGATGCAATAATTGTTATCCAATCGGTGTTTTAAATATTTTGGTGCACGTTGCTCTCGGCCCTTGCATTGTATCGATTTGTCCTCTCAGTGATACGGTGCCCGGAACATTACCATTACACTGTGTGGCTACCAGCGATTCTCCTGCTCCATAGGTTGTTCTAATTGATCTCTGTAATTCACTTGATTGACACGTGACAGGAAGTTTAGAGCAATCTGTCGATGTTCTCGGCGTGGTTGCGTTTCGTGGTTGTGATTGGTGACTGTGAGACCGTTCGACTTCTAGAGTAATTGTGAAGTCACAAAGTGCTTAGTTTAAGGAAGATGACATTTCCTTCCCGTCGTGAATTGCATGTGAGATGCGTGATATGAAACCGTGCTGTTTGAAAAATTGCAACGTTCTGCGATTGAACAATGGCAGCGACAATGCTGAAGAGAATTATGATGTCATAAAGTCATCCTAGAGCTGTCACTTTTTCACCACTTTAAATGTTTAACGGAAAAGTAACAAATGTCTTTGTGATGTCACTATTACTCCCGTTGTCACATCTGATCTCCTCGATGAATGGGGAAAAGCATCAAACCGTGAAATTTGTCGTAGTCATAAAATGATGCGAAAAATAACAGTGTTCAATATTCATTGTGAGGTTACAATGCAGTCTCATCTCTCTCTAATTTTTAGCCGGCCGGCCGTGTGGTCTCGAGTATCCGTTTTGAAGATATTTGTTCGCCGTTAATGATAGGCTTGACGTCCTTTCATGACACACAATGGGCACGTAGACTATATAATTTTGTGAAGTAGGATCGGTGCTCGTAGGCCTCGCTATTAAGTCGTAGGACCTTGTAATTTTACAATTCTTGTCATGTGAACGCCAGTTAGTTGAATGGGAGAATCTTGAGTTTGTGGCCACGAACGTCAGAGAATGTACGCTTGTGGCCTCGTAATCTGGTCATGCGAGTTTGCCAATTTGAAATTATAGCATCTATCGTTTCAAATTATCTGTGGCGTCGACTTTGAGAAATTCCAACGAAATTCAACTTTTTCAAACTTTTTTGTGAGTCTTGACAGATCGAAACATGCAAAAATTTTGTGAATTTATTGAAATTATAGCCGCTTGCAATTCAAATTATCTCCTGACATTTACAAGAATTTTCAGTGATTCTTGAAATAGTTCAAAAAAGAAAAAATTTTAAAATTTCGTAAAAATATTGATTAAAAATTCTGTTTTGTTGTGTTTAACAACCCTAAAACAAGTTTGGCCTCTTCAATTTGACTCAAATTTCGTTTGCAAATTATCCTTGGACCTCGGCCTAAAATAGTTTGCTCAGATTCATAAAGCCGCCCACACAAGCTCGGTGATTTGAGCAAACGTCAACCACTCCCGGTAAAATGTGACACACCCTGCTCGGTAAATAGAGAAAATATATTTAGATCACCTTGTCGATCTTCTCCTTCCATATAAATTTGTGCTTTGTCACGTAACAATTGAAGTGCGGTGAACCGTGAATGTACCTCACAATGATCTGTTCTGGTAACCAAAACGGTAGGTTGATGGTAGTTACGAGTTGAGTGAGTTTGTTTCCTGTGTGATTGTTGAGTGGTCTTAAATAATGATGATGATGTACATGGGATGATCCATCGTTTTTGACTGGGCCGATTATCCACAGAATTTTAATTGAGTTGTATCCAAAAAATCCGGCCGAATTCACACCACACTGGGTTGGTCCAGTATGAGAGGTTTGGCAACAGCACGTCCGAAATCTTTTACCAATAAGAGACCGCAAGACTGAGATCTTTGCAATAAGAGCGGCCAAACTTTCCAGAGCGGGGGGAACGTTAACGGCCGCACGGGTGCCTTGAAACATCACTGGTGGTCAGATCTTTTCGTAGGTGGTACTGGTACTGGTACTTTGGTGACTTCGATAGTGATGCGTATTTGGACTTACCCAGTTGAGGTACTTATGAATTATCTGACTGAACGCAACGTGCATCATTTATTAAATCTCAATTAATCTGTACGGCCATGAAGGATAATTTCTGAGCCTGTCGCGATTTTTGGTCACTGCGTGCACATGCACTTTTTAATGTCGCTGCTCTCGCATGTACACCGTGAATGTTTAATGTTCTATTATTTCCGCACTGTGCTTCTGGTTATGATCGCGCTGCCGCAAGATGAGATGAACGACTTTCAATTCTTAAATTCGACTTACATTGGCTTATTGTGACTCATAATATGATTCGTATCGACGCATTATGACCTGTTTCATGTGTTGCAGTGTCAGTCTCGCCCATTTTATCTTAGAAATGCACCCTTAAACTACATTCAACCTCATGGGGCAATCCCAAAGTGACTGGATTTTGACCTGTGCATACTGACGTTAGACGCCCGATTAATTTGCAGATTTTGGTACCTAGGTTTAATCTATCCTATTTATTTATGTCTAACGTGGAAATATGCTAGAAATTCGACACTTTTACACAATAGTCAGATCCTAGTCAAATAACTTGTGATTTTTCATGCTGTTGAATTTTTTTCTTTGCTGTTAAATTTTCTATTTTGCTGTAAAACAGCGATTTTCCGTGACAAAAAAATGTGAACAGTTGAATTTTCATTGTAGGTTCTACCCAGGAGGCAAATTCTGGTGAGGGTTGGTTGTCAGTTTCTGCGGCGACCATCGCCGAGCAAAACCAAGCCAACCAGCTAATGTGCCATTATGAGTGGATATGGGGTAGCAGCTACTATCTAGACCGACCCCCTCCCGGAGTCCCCACTTATTGATAGTTGTTCTATATCATTGCTTGCCCCGCCCCCCAGCTTGGGTATTATCGCCCCAGTGAATGGTATTGCTTGCTTCAGGCAAAATTCTTTCGATATAGTAACAACTGTACGACTCTGTGCCCTTGTAATTTGCATTTGTATGATGAATACTGATGAATACACAACAGATATTTATGGATTCATCAACTGTATGTGATAGGGGGCCTAGAATTATATGAAGAACAGACACCTTACCTGATGAAGGTGCGGAGCTTCGAAGGCTTGTGAATTATATTTCAATAAACTGGACGTTTTGCATTAATCTCCATGACCTTGTTATATGGCAGACGATTCATTCTAATTTAAAAATGACTTGACTGCAGCCAAGCGATCTTGAGATTAAGTCATCTGCAGTCTATGGAGCACTGCTAACAAAATATGATAATAGCCATTAATTAAACATTTTGATTTTCTGTGTCAAGTCAGGAAAAGCAAAAGAAAAACTTAAAATATGAAATTGTTATTATTGAAGAGAGTAGTGGAGTCGATGGCGGACGCGAATGTTCAAATTCTCAATAAGCTAGGGCTGGACGTTAAATCTGGACGTTAAATCTGCGGTGATCTTCTTTACAATGTTATTATTAATTATAATTATAGGTGATAATATATAGGACAGACAAGTTTGAAGCAGTGGTGGTATCACCCTCCCGCTCTCGTCCGTGGGCATATTAGCCTTACCCTCAATCGCCACCTAGCAATAGACGTGTCGAAAACTGGCGTTATCCTCGATCGCCACCTAACGGGAATAAACTTGGACAATGCTGGAAGAGAGAACGATTTAGGGATCAGCTTTGAGATTAACCTGAATTTAGACCCGCCACTACATCTAGGGTGAATCGGTCGCCCGAATCGAGTGATTCATATCCTGTGGCGTCATGGCTTTACCTAATGAAAAACAGCAGAATGACAGTCGGAAAATTGTGATGTTCCGCCTCGCCTTTGACGTGTTTTTCCCAGACACCTATATTCTGCTAGGATTCTGCTAGCTTCACAGAGGTTATGGTAGTTCGAAAATATGAATTTTCTTGAAGAGTTGAAGATTGCTGAGAAAAAGGGATTGAGGAAGGTAGGGACCAGAGTGAGGACTTGCGACGGCCGAGTTTTCGAAGAGGAGTTTGATCAAGCAACTGGAGAATATGTGGCCATAAAGACTGGCCAGGTGAGTGGTGCATGAAGCCGAAGTTAGCCAGTCAGCCTAAAGAAGGAGCAAGAGACTTTTATTCTGTCTCATCCAGTAATCCTAGTTAAGAGTTCAAAGCCTGCCTTCTGGCTCACCTCTCTGTACCACGCCACTGGTCATGCTAAACAGTGAACCAAAGATGTCGTAAATATTTCAAACAAGCTTGGGTTATGACGCAATTTGTAGTGATGGTGATGATACTGGTAAAATTAATGTGGAGTGAGCGATGGAATGACCGAATGGAACCCCAGAAAAAGTCTGGGCGACTCTTGTGATATTTTTTGCTGTCTTCTGGGTCCGCCGATGAACAGTATATACTTTTTCAGGAGTCATTTGGATGGGTTGGCGATACCAAATTGGACTTACAAGTAGCGGAAGCGACAGAGAATCTATATTTTGGATCACAAGATGTCGCTAGTGATCTTGAACTACTCAAAAAAACCGGCATAACGCACATCGTAAACGTCGCATCTTTCGTAGAAAATTTCTTTCCAAATGATTTCAAATATCTCAAACTGAACATTCTTGATATTCCCGAGACGAAAATTTTGCAATATTTTCAACAAACTAACACGTTTCTGGCAGAATCGCTAGCGACAGGCGGAAAAATTTTCGTTCACTGCAACGCAGGAGTTTCACGTTCTACCACTATTGTTACGGCATACATTATGATGTCACAAATGATACCGCGCGATGAGGTATTGAAACAATTGAAAATCGTTCGACCGTGCGTTCGTCCAAACGCAGGTTTTATGTCACAATTGAAGGAGTATGAGATAGAACTGAATTAAGATTAATACGTTATTGCGTTAACACAAGTTTGTATTCTTTTATCAGGTTTTATTAAAATTTAAATTATTAACAACAGAGCCATGCCAAGATTTGAAATATCTCTCATTTTACGGATTTTGGCACGGCCTGACGCCGTAGCAGCAATGAAAAGCTTGCTAGAACCAGTCATAAAGAACGGGAACGTAATTCGAAAGATTCAATGTCTCGGGTCTCGGGGATTACCAACTATGAAAAGCACAAGCAGCAAAAAATATGCGGACGGAACGTACTTCGTGTTGGACGTTGAATGTCCTGAAAATGCGGTAGCGACGATGAAAGAAAATTTTCTTTTGCACAACGATGTCCTTTTTGCGTATCCGGTGAGCCATAAAGACGTTTATGAAAATGAGACACCTTGTGGTGGAATGGATGAACCAGACTATGTCAAATTATTGGCCGATTTAAAATCGAGCGGGAAGTTTCAGAGAAAACCGCAAACTCCGCCGTATACCAAATGATTTCGCTTGCTTGCCTTGAGTCGACTCAATTTGATTGGCAGTTGACATTCTACATGGAGCTGCATGGGTTGCCACGTCAATAAACCCCAGATGTCAATATAATTTGACGTCAACCAGCTACATGTACGTGTGAAAATCCTGGTTGGATTTCTCCTTCCAGACGAGTGAATTTCAGGCCATTCTAGGCAGAGGTGCTACTCGAACTCAGTGTGCCTCTGTAGCGACATTGATTCCCAAGACGCTGTAGATTCCTACATGTTTTGACTTTGTGCCTGTTGTGGAATATTAATAAATTGATTGATTTATCACTTGATCTCAAGTATTTTGTTCGTAGTAACTCGAGACTTCAAGTGTTGGCGCTTATACACAGACATGAAATTGGACCTGCCGAGGACTTGGACAGGGTTTCGAACCCGTACAATGTCGAAGTAGGGATTTCGTCCACACATCGCTACGCATACATGGACGACAACGCGATTACGTATACTCAACGGCGCCATCTGAAGGTTAAATTTGAAAATAATCACTACCCACTTGATGTCAGCAAATATTCGAGAGAATTTAACAGGGAATGTCATATATACTATTGACTATCGCCATCGCCCTCCTCGTTAGTATAGTGGTGAGTATCCCCGCCTGTCACGCGGGAGACCGGGGTTCGATTCCCCGACGGGGAGCGTATTTTTTAATTTAATCATATTGAAGAGGCTGGAAAGCTGGACTAGTGACAACGGGATACAAAAATTTGCATGGGGCAACACCTCTCCATTTTCTTATTCATTTGGAATTTTTGGCGTTTTCAACTACTAAGGTCGATGCTTACGGTATACGTGTCAATACTTCCGGCTTATAGCCCGGATCACTATTACAATCACGCCTCTCCGCACTTCCCCGATACCGTCTGCCAAGCAGGGAAGGAGAACGAATATCAATTTTAAAGTCTTCGATTTTACTTGGTCGGGAATGAAACCCGGACAGTCTAAACCACTCGGCCAACGGACCTTCAAGTCGACAATTTGCGGCAACACTGCGTTCGTAGCTGAGTGTGACTCCCTGTAAGATCCTGGGAAGTTATTCTATAATCTCCCGGGTATTAAAACGAGCAAAACGCCCAAATCCTGGAGCGCACATCTTACCAGAAGGCGCAGAGAGAGAACAACAGTGCGCCACCTGAAGGTTGCAGTTAGTATGGCATTTCAAGCATTAATTGGCGCTAATACTGTTAGTGATGCTCACGTGAAATACTGCGGGCGATGCGTTGCTGAAACATTGCATCTTCCAAGGTTGGAAACTTGATTTGCTGTTTCTGGAAATTTCTAATTGAATTAGTCTATGGACCTCTGTCAGTCTAAATCCAGCCTCGCACTCAAGCTAAGCTGACCACCGACATTCATGAAAGGCTTTTATTTTATTAATCTTTCGCACAAATCTGAAGCTTTTTCTTTCCTACACTCCGATTTTGCAATTCGAGAGCCAAACTGTATCGCTCTTTTTGGCAAAAATGCGGTTTCTCGCAAACCAAGTCGAAATCCGACAGCTCGCAATAAAATTTTTTCACCCAACCCTCGTTTTAGAAAGAAATTTGCTTTAAATTCTGTTGGAGTCTCGTTTAGGAATGACATCACGTTTTCGTCCAAATAAGGAAATCGTGCTTCCTTCCCATGATGACTCACAATTCGATCATCTCGTCCGAGATTTCGAGTAGAAAGTCTCTCTATTTCTAACATTATCTCTCTCTCAAAACCTTCTCGTCCAGATCTTTCGAACGCAGACCGATGCCTTGAGTATCCACCCAACTGTTCATCGGCTCCTAAACCACTCAAAACAACTTTTGTGTATGAGGTGAAGTGGTTCGTGACGCCTCTTGCAGCGAACCACAAAGCGCAGCCAATGCTGTCGTCTAAAACGGTCACTAGAGGGTGTGTGAGATGAGCGATTACGTCATTCCTTGCAGTTTTTAACTCTGCAATTGTGACGTTAATTTCTTCAAATATCCAAGATCGATTTGGCCGAAGAGCTTGAAGCTCTTTCAACGCTGTCCTGGAAAAAATATTCAGCTTTTACTTATGAAACTATCAACGTATATTCCCAGGGTTTGAATCAAACACGAGTCGAATGAATTAGACAAAATTTGCTTTTAAGTCAAATTAATATTTCAAAATACTCCACCTTCCAGTAATTCGATCTGGGACATCAAAATTTCTTCCACTCTTCGGAGTCTCGAACGCGACATTCAGTAGAACAATCGATTCTTCCTGTGGAACAAATTCATCGGCCACCAATGCAAGTACTGTGCAGTCAATCCCTCCTGAGAATAGAAGTCCGAGCGAAGCTGGGCAATTTGATCTTTTTGGAATATTTTCCACCCGTTTTTTGACTGATTGCCGGACATTCTCCAAAAAATTTTGAACATAGTTGGAATATTCATAATTTTCAAGCAAAAATGTGAGAATTTCTGCATTTGATGAATTTTTGTTAATTTCTGGAAATGAGTGGCATTTTTTCGGACAAAAATTCGTGATTGGAGGGAAAATTGATAAACCGTTTTTTGGTGCAGATCTTATAATATCGTTGACATAATTTTTATCATTTTCTGCGACAGCTTCATATTTATTCAGTCCTTGTTTTGTAATAGATCTCCATTGATGACAAACAATGCTTTGCGTTCCTCCAACACCCATCTTATAAATCCCGTCGGCAGAAACCTGTTTCCATGACGACGATTTTCTTGCAACTGATGCTAAAATGAAATCTGTCTTATTGTGATGAAATAAAAGACTGCGTCGACCGATGTAATCTCTTCCGAACCAAAGTTGTTTCGTCGATTTTTGAAAATATACAAATGCCCATGGACCTTGAATAGAGCTTATGACATCACAAAATTCTGAATCTGTTTGGCATGCTGCAAGTCTTTGAGATAAAATTTTTGTGTCGGAGTCTGTTTCTGGGATCTGAAAGTAAATCAGGAATTAGGATGGAGCAGTTGTCTCTCTCTGTCGAAGCCCTTGCAATATTGGCTGATCTGTGCTTGCTAGTATTTGAGGACAGTACGGATGATTACGCGATTCTCATATACGCTACGTCCCGCCTCTCTGCTGATAATAATGCTTGTGTGTCTGGTGACGATTAGTTTATTACAACCCCAACGCATAACTCACATTGATACCACCAAAGATTTCTCCGTTCCACTGTAGAACATTCCCGCCATGCTCACATGGTTGTGATGTCACAATGTCTCCACGTAGATGGAGTACGTACGATGTCATGTGCAAATAGAGACCATTTTCCAAGTCGATTGTGACGTAACTGTTAGCGTCTGGTCCACGATTTGAAACCAGGTCGATGTGAGCTTGATCGGTTTCATCGAGAGTCTAAAATGCGAAGAAGGCAAAGCGTTGTGGTGTAAACAGGTTGTCACATTCATTGCATTAATAATTTGGTGCCTCTGAGAGGGTTGGTGTATAGTGTTGGCCTATTAAAGGCTACTAGTCAGGGCTGCGTTGGCGAGATGGAGAATTGCCTAGTTGGCTGGACAGACCATCAGGGAATTGCCCAGTAGACCATACAGAAGCGGCAAACAACTTACTTTTCTTTCTGAAATCACGGCGTATATCCCGCACATCCTATTGCGCACCGACGGACCCAAACTCTTCAAGGTCTTGAACCACGCTTGAACTAACACGAAGGTAAACACGATATTTCGGAAGTTAAGTCGACCTATTCTGGCAGAATGTAGAAGTTAAGTTCTGGCAGAATGATGTCCGAAGATCTCATGTGTGACCATACCATGGAGATTTTATAAACAGATGCGTCGACGGCGCGAAACAACTTACTGGTTAGTGGTAATGTTTGCAGCAGCAATAACAGTGAGAGAGAGAGAACTTTATTTTGCCAACCAGCAAAGTACAAGGAACATGAAATCATGGTATTCGTTTCCGTTATTGAGAGGGTGACCCGATTACCACATATTTAACGTCCAGCCTTAGGTGAAAGGTTATATAATTGAATGATCAAATTTGGACGAAATTTTGTGTTTTTAGGGTTGACCTTTGGGCTCTCACCGTACCTAGTTATGATTAAAAATGTGTTCCATTCAAGAAATTAACGACGTCGAAAAGACCTTCGAATTGCAAGACTCCGAAATTACGATCGGTCGCGGACCGTTTCTCGGAGTAACCGACAAACGAGTGTCTCGTAACCATGGCACTCTAAAAAGACTTGAAAACGGAATAGAATTAAAATCCATACATATAAATCCATGCTTTTACACAATAAATTCCGATGAAAAATGGTTGAGACTGGATAAAAATGAATCAGTAGTCTTGAAAGTTGGCGACACATTTTCATTACTACCAAAGCAATATATTTACAAAGTCATTGACCATGAACAAGCCACGAATGACCCCCAAGATCACGATGCCATTGGCTCAGGACATCATATTGAAGCCTGTAATGCTGAGGACAATGTCGACACAGACACCAAGACAATTGAGGCAGCTTTGAATGGTGCAGGAGTGTCTTCGGTTGAGGAAAAATTGTCAAAAGACGACGATAAGACATCAAATCAGTCAATTGATGAAAATCGGCCTCAAACTGAAACGCAACTTGGCGATTTGAAAAAATTGAAAAAAGACGACTCGGCAAAATTTCAAGTCAAACTTGCCAATGAGTCAAAAACCATAAATGATGACTCAGCAAAAATTCCAAGCCGAGAATCAGAAAAATCTGGAAATGGTGATAATAAACATGTCAAAATTCATCCTAATTCATCAAAAACACCCAAAAAAGAAAATCTAATGGATTTCTACGTTAAAAAATCAGTGACAAAATCTCCTAACTATGTCAGACGTGGCACGGTCAATACGTACATGGATGGACAGAAGGAAGTCGCGTTGCCATCGGATACAAAGCGGAAGCTGCCGTCGTGGATGAAGCAAAAAAGTGCCGCCACCCCCACAAATCCCTCAACAATGACAAAAAAGTCATCAAACAAAACAGCAAGAACTCCCAAACGACCCTCTTCGAAAAAGCGCCGGATGGTTCAAAAAGTTGACTTTGATTCTGACGAGACTCCGAACGAATTGGAACAACCAGCCTTGACATCTGACGCAGAAAATTCTGATAACAATGATGACATCATAAATGCCATTGTTAAGGAAGATGAAGTCACAGGAAACAATGACATCATGCCTGAAACCACTAGTGTCGTTGGCGATCCGGCTGCAGTGAGGGATTACTCTGAAACAACAACCACCAATGACGTCACAAGCGAGGATGTTGAAATGGTGGATGCAAGCGTTGCTATGGGTGACGGAGGTGACCGTGACGACGATGTGATGATGACATCTAGTGGAGAAAACGTGTCAATATTACCTCAGACAGCAGGTGAGTTTTAGACCTTTATGTCCTTACACGATTTGGCTTCCTGCTGGATTGTCTGCTACTTGTTCTGATGTGTGACTCACAAGCTGGTGTCCTGGACTCTCACGTATGATGGATCTCATCACAGCATTCCATGCTACATTGTGACGCGACATTATTTCTCTTACAGATGACGCGGCAGCGACGACAACACGAGAGTCATGTCCGTACGGATCATCATGTTACCGGAAGAATCCCGCCCATTTTGTCGAACTCAGCCATCCTGGACACGATGATTATGAGGAACAGAAATCAGGTTCGAGCTACCTTTTTTCTTTCATATGGCTTTCTTCGGATTAGAAGTCAGGGAAACCACTGCTTGGTGGCCTCGGCCACGTCCTTCAAACCCCCGTTTTAATCCACTCTCCTATCTCTTCTTATAGACGATGAAAGTGAGAGACCCGAATGTCCGTATGGAACGAGTTGTTATCGAAAAAACCTCGACCATCAACGGCAGTATAAGCACACTATAAGAGTGGCGCCAAAAAGACGCGCAAAAACGTAAGTGCCTTCACAGCCTTGCTTGCAGAACGTCATGACAACGCGTTAGCTCGTGAATCTTATAATTCTCATTGTTATTATTACATAGAACAAGACAGGCTGGAGCAGATACATGGATATAGTAATCGTGTCAATACCTCTGGCTTATAGCCAGGATCACTATTACAATCACGGCTCTCTGCACTTCCCCGATACCGACTGCCAAGCAGGGAAGGAACGGATACCAATTTTAAAGTCTTTGATTTGACTCGGTCGGGAATCGAACCCGAAACGTCCCGATCAGATGGCGGACAGTCTATACCACTCGGCCAACTGAATGGTTCCCCTTATTGATAATTCTCAATAAGGCTGGACGTTGAAATCAATGGTGAATCTTCTTTACGATATTTACTGATCGTCCATCATCGGCTCCACTACACTCTTACACAAGTAGGGTAATAATCTGAATAAACCAAAAATGGACATTGAATTGGTGGTGAATCCTCTTTACGAAATCTATCGATCGTCCACTATATTAATATACATTCCAGCCGATGACGTGGCTGGATTGTGGTCACAGACTCACAATAAATGTATCAATAATGACCAAGTCCATTCATTAAACCGGGGAGAGAGAGATTTGAGAGATATTTTCATTCCAGTCAAACCTCTAAAAAGAAAGACGACGACGAGAGTAGTTCGGACGAATACGATCTCGACGATAGCTTCCTGAATGAAGAAGGAGATGATGACATCACAGATGTTAGCGACGGCGATTCAGATTGGAATCCGGATGAGTCACAACCCTGTGAAGTGAGTTTCGTCGGCAGGAGCTCCAGGATGGCTCAATTCTCATGAGAGAGAGAGAGAGAGAGAGAGAGGAGGGGGGGAGTGGAGTGAATTTCTCGAAATTCAAATTACATTTATTATTTTAGGTTGCCCCCTTTGATGGACTCCAGCAACCCCCTCAAAATCTGTTTCTGGGGGTAAAAATAGTCCCGATACTTCATATCTCATCAACCGCTTGGTTCTGGGCTCAAAAGTTGACTTGAAAATGCAATTTTTCAGAATTTTGAGAAAAATTAAGATCCACTCTATCTAAATATGCACTAGTCCTTCTCTCTCTCTCTCTTGCAAGATTAGGCATCCATGATTTTCATCCAGGCGTCGAATAACCAGTGATTTCATTTTCTAGCCGACAAGAAAATCTAAACGTTCTCAAAAGAAAACCAGCTACCATGATTCAAACTCGGAAGACGAGGCGACCGATGAAGACCTCAACAATCTTGTCAGCGACGCGAAAGACTTCACAACAAACAGAAAAATGTGGAAAAAATGAATTCTCTCGGACGCCAGCCGCAAATGTTCAATATGACCACAGCTAGATGCTCGATCAGGCAATTATCGGAAGTAGCCAATCGTGGACTTCTAGCCTAAAAGCTGAACAAAGTCAAGTTGAGAAAGGATCTGAATCGTGGCCACTCAATGACAGAGTCACACGAATCGTGCCGTTCTGGACTGAAAACTGAGTCAAGTAGCTAACTTCCGAATCACTCAGAAACGCACAAACCGTGACTCCGACTGCGATTCTCGACAGCCAACCCCTGTTGAACCACCACTTTGGCATCATTAAGAGCATGTCTGACAGGGCACCGGGGGTTGGTGGAATGCGTTTGGCGTGCACTCCTCTCAAGAAAAACGAGTTGTGCAGCTTTGGACTCCAAATCATGGCGACTCCTTCATGCTAGAAACGTTCCGTTCATATGTAATGGAGAATATTGACCTTTTTGTCATTTTTCAATACCAAAGTTCTATCATTTTGAATATAACATATGCACCGCACCACGGTCATGTGACTGTGGAGTCCTTTATCTGTCCGCCTTCGGTCAAACTAAAGAGTTAATTAAACTGGTGTTATCTGCTTGGCAGTCTGTATTGGGAGAGTGCTTGTGATCCATGCTATGAAGAGTAAATATACCAAGCGGCGATACTAGCTTAATAGGACTGGAAAATAATAATAAATTCAAAACAACAAGAACTACAACATGCGGTTTGCGACTGGCTGTCACCGACCTCAGTTCCCCCGGGAGCGCAGTGTTCCCGGTGACCACGTGGTTCACCTGAACGGGTTGTATCCTGGTCACCATAAATGCTATAATTATAACGCCTCGTCATGTTCGCCATAAATGTTCTCGCGAGCACTGTAACCCCTGAGCATGTGATTCCACGTAAGCGAGTTGTATCCTGGTCACCATAAATGCTATAATTATGAAACCCCTGGTCACCATGTTCTCGTGAGCACGTGTTCTCAGCCAAACCAACTGCTGAAAAATGCCATGTTCACGAAAACTGCTCATTCTTTCAATTTCACGTCACGAGTTGGAACACTCCCCCTTTTCGAGGCTAGCTGCGTCTTTGCTCACTACTATCCTATCCTCAAGTCATACCAGAAGTTATTAAAATTTTATTATTATTTATTAAAGCAAGAAATACAAAGTATTAGGAAATTAGAGAGTTGCAATAACTTGTGAATCGGCACCAAAATTTGTCAAAGTGATTTAACCGGAGATAGCATCTGCATGGATTCCTATCGTTGATATTTTCGTATTGATTTTGTAAAAGAGAAATAAATTAGCATGTAGGGACAGTAACACAAACACGACATAATTTTCACAATTGAAAAAGACTGTACTGACTGTTAACACACAATGATGTTGAAATATTGTTAATGATGTCACAATGAAGAAATTACCCACAGTAACTTACGACACAACCCTAGGTCGTACGAAACGTATCCGTCTGCTGAGCTTTTTGCAAAGTTCAAAGTTCAAATACAAAAGACAGGTTGTCGTGACAACAAAATGAGAAACTCGGGCAAGACAAACATTAACAGATTTATGACTTTTGCAGCATTTCATCCACGATTTAAGCTCTAGAAAAGCGATATACATGATTGAGCATAGTAGAAAAGTTTGATCGTCGATTCAAGATAGAGCCAGTATGGAGTGGATATATCCAAGTTCTAACCGAACTATTTTTTCGACATTATCAAAATGTGATGCAATAGAAAACTTGCAGGTCTTTATATTAAGTCACAATGCGATATATATTTGTGACATCACAGTCACATTTGAGTATCTTCCAAATGTTTAAGAATTTTATCTCTCCTGATTGCTGATTTTTCCGCGAGGCCATCTAACATGTATGATGTGAAGTCTCGAACCGACTCTGGATTTTGTAAGTTTCGGTTGATACGAGGACTGTCGGGACGTCGACGCAAGCTGTAACCACCGACAACGATAGAATTAGTTGGTGGTGCGATGTACGTTATACTCTCATCAAGAACAGTCATCACTGAGCTGCGACGTACTTTTTTCACGCTCATTTGAGACGCGTTCAATGATCCGGAACTCGGCAAGCCGTCTCTTAATGGAGTCGACGATCGTCGATTTATCCTCCCGTTTTGTTTAACCACCGAAACTGAAGAACTCGTCGTCATCGATAAAACAGTTGATGCATCGGACTCGGAAATTTCTGATGGTCTAAAAGATATGTTACTATTCTCTCCGATAGATCGTCGTCTTAAGGTGACATCATTGACGGCCACGACAGTTTGATCATGTGATAATTCAAATGGGTTAGGAGAATGCTGCATTTTTTCTAATAATACAAGTTTTCCTGCTTTTTCATCTTCAAAATCTTCATTTTCGGTAACATGAAGTTTAGGATTTTGTGAATTTTCGATATTTTTGCGAATATAATCCTGTAACTGTTGGTTTTGTCTCTTTATTTCATTTAGCAAAGAGTTGTTAATCTTCGTATAATCTTTGAAACGATACACTGAAATTATCAAGACGAGAAAGCTGAGACTGCAATAAATTTGACGACACAACCAGATGCGGTCATGGATTAACTCCGGGATGATCTCTCCCGATGTCCCGATTGAAATGTGCGATTCCATGTCAATTTTGTTGATATAATAATTCGAAATTGTACGTTCTGTTAGCGCGTTGAAAATCAGCAAAAGAAAAAGCCAAATTCGAGCTCCATTTGTGTACGATGTCGACGTTAAAATATACGCCAAAATGGTCGAACCGACATAAAATCCAAATGTGTAAATACTCGAAAATTCACCGAGAATCGTTTTCTGTAAAACGGCGACACGGTCGAATACTTCATGAAATAACGCACGTTGTTCGTTGATGATTTGTTTTGTTTCTGCGTGTGATCGTTGAACGTCTAACACTGATCGTTGCATCGAGATCTTAAGCCGTTCTTCGTGCTCTAAAAGCAATTCTTGATTTTGTAACGATTTATTTTGCTGAGCCATCATTTGATTCGCAACCATTGAACTTTGTTCTAACTGTACAGCGACGTTTTGTGAGTTATCCGCCAGTCGATCGATTGTATTTTCTGTAGCTTCGTGCCAGGCTTGACTTTGTAAATGAAAACAGATTTGTTGAGAATGCGTGAAAAATTCGGTGTATGTGTTGTAACCCAAGTCTGATAGCGATCCGCTTTGTGTACATTGAGTGAAAGGTTTGTCTTCTGGACATTCTGGTATCTCTCGTCCTGATGCTAGAAGATGACATCGCGCAAATGCGTACGCAATCCGTCGCTGCGTTCCATCATTCATTAGCCTACAACCTATTTTCAAAGTCTCCAAAGCTGCAGTCCAACATTTTCCGTATTGCATATGTTCTGCGCCTTTCTGAATACGTTGCAGTTGTCTTTCAGCTTCTGCTGAACTCGAACCGTCGCTACTTTGAACTTCTAATTTCGCCACTAAGCTGGTGGGACATAGCAACAGCGCATAGAAAATAGATGTGTATGATACCATGGTGCGCCAGCAATGTCCTTTCTTGTTAGAAGGCTATTGCGTGTGATGGCTACTCTGTTTCTATACCTTGTCAGACATTTGCAAATCCGCCGCAGAAAACGTTGCGCACCTCAAGACCTTCGTTGTTTTGACTTTTGAAAATTTGCATCTGCTGACTTACTGGAGATAGAGAGATAGAGAGAGCAAACGCTTGAGTAACCACGTAGTTATTGACCATGGAGTTCTTAATCAAGAACGCCATGTATTTGACCTAGGCGTTGTATTTGACAAGTTTGAATGAGATTAAAATGTGGCAAATCACCTTAATATATCTCCTACATTTGAAATTCATTTTCTAGCTATTAAATGAAAATATGTTACGTAAAGTAGCGACAGAGAATCACATTATTGGCGGTCTCTTCGATGACGTCACAACGCTCTCTAGTGGTGAGTTGAGTACTCAATTAATTTTAACCCGCTAGGTGACAGTGAGATGCCGTATTATTTACCAACCCACTTCTGCTTCTTTGCTTATGCAAATTTCTGCAGAAAATTTCGAGATTATTGTTATTTGAGGAGCAGATCTTCAAGTTTGAGCATGTACCGTCGACCCTGATACTACTACTGTTACGTGTGGCCACACAGATACCACAACAGTTCATGAAATGAAAAAAATGTATGTGTACAGGTTTATTTTCTGGAAGGTGGAATTTTTCTTTGAGTACAACAGTATCGGTCTCAGGATTCTCAATTCTCAAATTTAAAATGCGATAAATAAATATTGCTATATTCTATATATTTTCTTTTCACTTTTTGGCTTTTCCTAGGTATATTTTATAACGAATTGATATCTAAGTCATTCGATATTCATTTATTCCAACAAGAATAAGCTCAGTATTTAAGAAATTATGACGTCACTCCTGCCTGGAGTTGGAGTATTTGGGAGTGGGCTTTCAGCAAAAGCTTTCATCACCATGTTAAGATCAACTGGATTTACGATCGAAGCTCTATGGGGTCGAACGGACGAGGAAGCTGCGGACCTGGCAAAGAAAATGAACATTCCGTTCTACACAAGTCGTATTGATGAAGTTTTGTTGCATCAACGCGTTGATTTAGTTTCGATAAACAGCCCGCCATTTTTACATCAACAAATTGCCGTTAAGACGCTTGGAATCGGAAAAAACGTTTTATGCGAACGACCTGCCGGTCTTGATGTAATGGATACTGCTCGAATGATCCACGCCGCTCGATATTACCCACAATTAATGTCACTCGTTGCGTATAATTTACGATTTTTACCGACTTTCCAAAAAATGCGTTCGTGCATTCGAGAAGGATTTTTAGGAAAAATTTTAGTTTTTGAAATCCGTGTTCATTGTAATTTACGGTTAGATGAAAATTATTGTTGGTCGAGCGACGATCGAATGGGAGGCGGGATGTTATCGACGTTCGGCAGCCATTTTGTTGACATTTTGAGCTTCGTTTCTGGTCAAAAAGCAGTAAAAGTTCACGGATTTTTAACGACGTTTCAAAAGAAAAATAAAAACATTTCTGGGTTTCGTGAAATTACGAGCGATGATTTTTGTACGTTTCAAATGAAAATGAACGGCGACGCTTGCTGTACCTGTGTTTTAAACAACAATCTGCCCGGAAAATTTTTTTACGAAGTCCTAGTCGTTGGAAGTGACGGACAGCTATCGGCGAAGGACGGATGTTTATACAGCAGACTGAGCACAGAACTGAAGGAATCGATTATAGAAAGAGATGACATTGAGTTGCCGACGGATATCGATGATCTGCTACCGGAGTTAAAGAATCAACAACCTCTGCCTTTGCTAAAGGTTAGGCACTTTCGTTGTTTGAAAGAAAGGGACAGCCCAGTTTTTCTCCCAACCTTGTCCATTCATCCGGATCAAAGTCAAGTTGACTGCAGTAGAGTGCTGTCAAGACTATTTTGCATTACTTTTAAGCACAATGCTTTTCCTGTCACGACCTGACCAATCGGTCCAGAGAGACATATTTTACCTTTTTTTAAAACCATGTTCGCGGGTTGAACCACTCATTTGACAGTGATTTTAAATGCCTCGATGCCTCTCCTGCATCAACCCTGACTTTGGACTGACCGCACGCAAAATTTTATCGTATTCCAATAATTTTTGATCTCACCAAAATATTTTGATTTCATTCCCAGGGGATGTTGAGACTGATTGAATCTTTGAGAGATTCATTTCACAAATTTGAAGATCCGAAAAAATGGGATCGGGATACACTCGCTTGCGCTTCAACAATCGAGGACGCTCTCTACGTTCAAACCGTTCTTGATTCAATAAAAAAATCAAGCAAGAGTTCGGATTGGGAGAAGGTAAGGTCCATTTATTATGAAGTACAAAAACATATCATCTCAAAACTCGACCCCAAGTAACGAGGAGGTCAATTAAACCAGCAGACCGGGTCTTTCATTGCTAAAACATCCCCTTTATTTGTGTTTGGACAGAGAAGGTGAGGGAGGTATTGTAGAGTCCGTCCAGCCCTTTGTAGTACGTGTCTAAAGCAGATCTTTTATCTCCTCTGTCCATCGACTTGTCTTGTAAGCTTTAACCCAGGCACTCTACAGCCGTGGTGCCTCCACTAAGGTCATCAATATCTCTCTCTCTTTTCTATATATCGCTCGCTTCGAATTAAAGAAAAAGTTTTGATTTCCGGATCTCTCGTAGAGTATTTCGCTACTCGTCCGGCAGGTTCTAACTTCAGCCGTCTTGTTTGAAATTTAATATTTCGTTCGTATCTCTCTCTGCTCGCTTCCCAGGTCCCTTATCACATTAGTAGGGTTGTTTTAAACTGGGAATAAATTTTATTATTTTAATTCCATTTCCAGGTCTTTTCGTACAACAGTAGTGTTGTTTTAAACTACGATTAATTTTAATCCATGATCATTTTCCGGTCTTATCTTCCAGGTTCCTTCGTACAATCCTCTCAGTAACCTCGGATGAACATCTTCAATGAAATCTCAATTTAATCTAGTGTCACACCTGTTTATCTTTATTTCTTGATTACATAGGAATATTTTAAACTAGGATTGAATATCTATGATCATTTTCTTGATTGAATATTAATTTTTTATTCAAATATATTATCGTATCAGCCTTGAAATAACCAATACTGGTCGATGTCGGCCTCAGAAGTTGTGTTGCAAGCATAGACAGATAATTTAGAATTGGGTTCCGGTATGGATAGAATAAGAAAATGCGACAGACTCGATCGCTACCTCAGAAGTTGTGTTTCGACAGACAGACAAATATTTCTGCGTCAGGTGACTGTGGGATATCCACTGAAAAAAACGAAAGTAACCGTTACTCATTCTAAGACCACAACAGCAACCGTACATCACCGTGTAAAAAGCATGCGGCAATAGAAGTCACTGTGGGTGTTTCAACACGGTAATGCGTCCGGCATGCTCACATGTATCAGTGGATATCCCACAGTGACGACAGGAGCAGCAAGGTCTTACAATCAGCCTGTTCTGGTATGGATAGAATGACAGAAATGCGACAGGCTTCAAAAAAGCAGTTTATTACAAGCAAGTATTGCAGTACAAACACCGGCGAAAGAACCACGATGCTTCCACGATGATTTAAAATTCTTTTCTTCATTTCCTGAAAAACAGGGAAAGCGACAGGTTACGAGACGTCCTGCTTTCTCTCCTGTTTTCTTGCTTACGACTTTATGACAATGACAATAAATGTGTGTGTCAAGTGTTCGAAGTCTCTCACCTTCAGATCATCCGATGAAGTTGACAACAACAAGATGGAGAAGAGCATGAGCGAAGAGAAAGTCCGCAAACGCTCTCTGTGGTGCGATATTGTTGAAATCTTTACGGTTCAACGGATTCACTTGAAGTCGAAGATTAGCTAAAATAAAAAAGTTGATGTTTTTGTAAGGAGCTTGGCATCAATGGGCGCTCTTGATTTTTCGTGCTTTGTTTTCCTGCATTTAGACACAGACTCCTTCCCGGCACGCATGATATCCGAGTGCACCAGAGTGTGTGTATATCATGAGTCTGTGTAATTGCAGCAAAAATCAAAATATGGACAAACAATTCCAGCGTGACTTTCAACATCCTCATGATGCGGTCGCTATCTAGTGGGGAAGCTACGAAGTTCATTTTTAACATTTTGCTGTCGATATTTGAAATCATGGCCTATCGGTTCGTGGGAAGACGTGCTGGCTATGACGTCAAACATTCCCAGTTAGTTATGTGTGTTGTCTAACCAACATACCTGCCAATACAAAAGAGCTGACGCAGGAGATGAATCCTGACAGGAACGAGTTGAACGGGAAAGTTCCGACGAGAGCGCAGTAAACAAACTGCATTACTCCCGTCACAATGATGTATGTGATGTAACAATCAATCAACTGAAAATAAAACACCGTCTTCATTTTTGGTGACCAAAAAACGATTGCTAGCAAATTTATAGGCTAAGTAGACCACCTAATGACTGATGACGGACTTGCGGATATTTCAATAAAGTTACCAACAAGGTGAGTGAGTGTTAGTAAATTTAATGCAAAGTTTGTGACAGGAGAAGTGAACAAAGCCCTCACTATGCTCGGGCGACTCCCAGGCAATTTTTGTATCCTGCAAATCCACTGTTTAGTATCACAAAGTACGCAGTCCAATTGGTCGTTCATTTAGGGGCACCAGTCTCCGCAAAATGAGTTAAATTTTCAACTGGCACAGTACCGTCATCAAAATAGAAAACTTTGTGACAGTTCACGCTACTAACCTTCAGATTCTGTGGTGTAGTACTGAAATAGTCATCGTAAAATTTCTTAACAACCGACACAACTCCATCAGAAGACATTTTGCTCAAGAATTTTCACTACAACCTTGCTCCGTACAGAAACTAACCAACTGCTCTGACGACTTGCCCACGTAGGAAAGACATATCGTTGTAACGATTAGGCCAATTTGATTGACAGGTCAGCAAGCCGAAATTACTGAAGCGAAATTTTATCAAAATATATGGAAGAAGATATTAGAGCCGATTGAGTACGATCAATAATTATCGTAAAGAATATTCACCACCTATTTCACATCCAGCCTTATCTTATACAGAGGTGATTGAACGCCAGAGTGTTTTTCACCGGCTAAGTACTACCCTACCTTAGTAAGAATATAGTGGAGTCGATGGATGGACGTTAAATCTATGATGTATATTCTTAAATATAGCAACAACAAAAAATGAAACGTATAAAAATGTCAAACATTCCTACAAAGTGCCGACGTGTTTTATAAAATTTATCATCAGTGGTTGTTTATCAAGTTGTTACGCATAGTTGCACACTGTCGGGGTAGTGACCGCGGGAAGTTAGTTGGTCAGTCCAATCCAAAATCTCTCTGGGTCAGCCCGTCGTAGGTAAACCTCAGATCCGGCTTATGTTCACGGACAGATCAAGGTTTTAATTCAAAAAGATGGCAACGAAAATATCGTGTTCATCTTTAGACGACGTCCAAGTCTTGGACTTGCATCATCTACCTTGCACAATAAAAAGCAACGGACGGGCAGACGTAGCGACGTATTTCAAACCTGTGCAGGACCAGATAAACGGCAAACCAAGTAAATTTCGTAACCAATGTATATTCAAGTCGTTCAGATCAGCGGCTCCATTGGCCGGAATACCCGTAGACTTATAGCGTTCTAGCATACACTCAAGACACCCACGTATTAATAAGATATGTGCTTTTGTTCGGACTTTCTGACTGCTACGATACTCGGCTCCGTCCCTTAACGTTGTATCAAACACACGTTAGTTTACAAAAGGAGACTATCACTTTTCTGTCCTCATAAGATGATATGCTATTATGTCGTTACCAGGGTTATCTGCAACATTTCGGGGACGGCCACTAGATGGAGAAAAGTTGTCAGTACCAGAAGGATCCATCGGGATTATCACTGTCGAGAAACAGAAACCCTTCTCGGAAGATGAGGTAAGCTAAAATGTAGGTCGACCAAAATTTGAGGAGCCTGTTATTTCCGGAAGTCAATATTGGATATCGACCCCAATAATCGATATCGCCCATCAGTCATAGGAAAGGTCGATTATCGTATTGGGGTTTAAAAAACCAATATCTGTCGATCTCTACACGTTGACGTCAACCTCTGTGCTTTGCTATCCAGGATCGAAATATGGAGGTTTGCGGAAAATTTGAAGAATTTACAAAATGGCATTTCGATTCAAAATATACAAGCGAGTCCACACTAAATGGAGCACTGCGGAATTTTCCTACAATTTCCAATGCAGTACGGTTAATTTTTTGAATTTTAAAGAGTCAGCTGGCCTGTAGTAGGCTAGGGTGCATGCCAGAAATCTATGGTTGCTAACTGATTCTCTCTCAATTCAGATTCATGAGACAGTGAGACCACAATAGATCTTCGTGATTTCTCAAAGAAGAAAAGCAGGTATTTGAGGGTCTCATTGAATACGAAGAGTCGTCTTGAGTAAAGCAGAAAATGACTTTAATGTGGAACATATCTGCGATTTTCGTCTGAGTAATGTTTATGTAACATGTTAACTATACCGGTCCCAGAAGTCGTGCGGATCTCGTATTAGACTCTGCAGTCACTCCAGACGTTGCTTTCAATTGAATTGTCCCTTGGCGCAGTCAACAAGGAAAGGCGAGAAATTTCACGAATAGAAGATTGAGAGAGAGGTTACCGTTCTCTCTTATCTTTCTCTCATATTGCGTAAAACTGATTCTGGTCGTCGATCTGTATTTCGTACAAAAATGATGAAAAAATACACACGGAAGTGTGCAGCATTAGGGTTTGGTAATCCATGGGTTAAAACTTGAATTTAAAAGACTCTCAAAAGTTGGGGAACTCAACAGATTACACAGAATTACACACTGACATGTGCAGCATTAGGGTTTCATCCATGGGTTAAAACTTGGATTTAAAAGATTCTCGAAAGTTGGGGAACTCAACAGATTACTAGCGTTCAATCATGTGAAACGGAAATTTTGTAAGCCAAGGCAATTGCCTCCGTGACCCCTGATTGTAAGGATGACTTCAGCTTATAAAAGATGTAGAACCCCACAACAATACATATTGCTGGACGTTTAAACAATAGTGGCAGTCCACACACTCGAGCAAAATATGTCAGACGGTGCAGATAGTGGGCTTACACACCTGCATTGGTGTGGGAGCCACGACCATGGAGTATTGTAGCAAGTGTCAAATCCTCCTTTCACCTCCAAAAAATGCTATAAATATAATAAGTCACTACAGATTTAACGTCTGCTCTGCTCTCTAAGCTCTGCTCCTTCACCTGATGAAGGAGCAGAGCTTCGAAAGCTTGTGTATTATATACCAATAAACTGGACTGGACGTTAAATCTGTGGTGACTTATTATATTTATTACTATTTGAATCGTCCGTCACCGGCTCCACTATTTTTCGTATAAATTATAAAAAATAGTTCAGAAGGAATAACGAAAGAAAAATAAAAACTTGTAAAAAATTAAGTTTCGTGAAGGGTGCTTCCCCATCTAGTTATGTCATATGTCTGCATGCCACACGAGCCGAGATCTCGAGTGTACACAGCAAACCTTTCTAATAACCCCGGGCACGTAGCCACCACACCATGTAGACTGATTTCATGCATATCCGTCACGTACATCCCTCAGTTCTGCATCGATGACGGCGTGTTCGGCATACCTTCATTTGTGCTTCCATCTAGTTGAGAAGGGGTTTGTGCTCCTGATTGTAACGTATTTGGTATGCCAGTTCCAGTTTGCGAAGGAGGCCGACCTTGAGCTGGCGGTTGACCTTGTGGCCACTGTGACATTGAGTTCATATTTTGACGCATACCCGGCGATGTCGTATGCGGAAAATTCGCGGCGTTCTGAGATTCAGTTCCTTCCGTTTTGATCCCCGCAATGCCGCTATCAAATTGGTTTTCTAAGCGAGTTATTAATCGTTCGTCTTCTTCTCCGATGTCGCCTCCCATTATAGACGGCTCTCCGACGACCATAACGTCAGACGCAGAAAACGCAGCTTTTTTTCGCACAGACATTGCTTGATTTGCTGATGTCGTAACACTTGGTTTTCTTTTTCGCCGAGTCGTCTTTCCTCCACGGATCGGTTCTGGCGGATTCATCATACGTTGCCATTTTTGGAACAGACAATTTCGCAAGCAATCTCTCGGGTCGATGTTGCAAGTTTTCTGTCGAGACATGATCTCTTTCATCGGCTCTAAAATCTCGCACAATCTTAAATAATTCATTGTTTGCGGGTTGACGCCGCGTTTCGTGATATTATTTCCAAATTTTTCAACAACTCTTGAATCTTGCATTAAAGTTTGACGTAGTATGAGCTCACAATGGCCACGGATATCAAAATTCCAGTGTCGGATTCGCGTCATTTGATCGCATGCGAACTCGACTGTTAAATGTCCGTCGGTGCAAACTCGTGCTGGAATCGGTTTATTGTGTTGTGATATCATAGTTGCTTGTGAAGAATCCATTGTTATAGTATGTGTAGCATGATTCAGCATTTCTTTACAATGACGAGTCACGAAGTACAGTTCGGAAACTCCTCCGCTATAAAAACTTCGGAAAAATCGTGGAATTAGAATCCGCCCGATTGTGAATTGTTTCGGTCCTTCTTCCAGAAACATTGAAATCGAGAGTGTTGCGTTGTCAACAAATATCTCGGATATCATATCCTCCCACCATAGATTGTCGCATTCGCAAGTTGCTTCCTGGAGACGTTTATTAAAATGGTATAAACGAAATTCAACTGGTAATGGAGGATGATAACGTCCAGCGCCATGTCCGTCTATCATAGGACCTCGGTAAGGCTCTGGCTTCATTGCCATACGGTACCAGTGAAAAATTCTCAGTATGTTACGGTGGTCCACGAATCAACTGATTTCCTGAAAGGATGACAACGAAGAGAAACGTTAGCGTTTACGTTGACACTAAAATGGTGAAAGTGTTCCGCAGACGCTTAGTAACGGACCGACCGGACTTTTCCAATACTAAATTGCAGACCCAGCGGACTTATTTGAAATATTTACAGGGAACGCGCTCCGAGGCCCCCCGTTTAGTATCGATAATTCCGGTCCGTGGTCCGCAGTTTAGTATGACCCTCGCGCTCCTTCCGTCGACTACTCTCCAGTTACTCAGCACCCTCGTCCGCTACAAGACAATGGGCGCGTCCACCATCCTACACTCCTATAGCTTACTCGCTTGGGATGGGACGGAATTTGTAATTGATGTTTCTCACAACACTGAATTATTCAAATGTTTAACGTCAACATTGTAATTCACCGTTTAGAAATTAGGGCTTTTCAATGTTCCCCTTGGTACCTAATTTAGTTAGGCCGTCGGTAAACATGACATTTTACCGTTTCTAAATATTATTAAAGTTCTTGCCATAAATAGTTAATAATTCGCATGAAACTTGATTTGGGGGAAACTGGTAAAAACGTTACAGACTGTCACACCATGACCGTCCATCGTATCAGATGTAAAAATTCCGGAGTAGATCACTTGACTGACACCCCCAATCAGATGACTACCGGTAGGTGGCAGCATGACTATACAAAAATCCTTGATATGCCATTCAGCTTTTTAAAATCTCAACTCCTCAAGAAAGTCACAACAACTAATGCTCCCAAAGACCTACAAAACTTCTGTATAACCATTATATCAGCTATTGCGTACTACAAATTTAAATGGACATTCTGCTTGTATATTAATCAGGCCCATAGTTAGTTCGTTTCATTGCAATTCTGCGTCCGAGCGCAGCCACGCCTCTCCGCTAGCCTATTTATATTGGCGGCATGGTGAATCTGGGTCGCCCAAAGCAACAGCACAGAAGAAGATCCCTTCCACTGCTAATCATAGAGATAGTCATTTCATATACTTTTCTATTACAAAGGAATACACTACGAGACACTAAAACATTTGAAATTAAACAGTGGATTAATCAATGCATAAATAAAATCATACAAAACCGTTACAGACTTTTCTCCACAGTAGCAACGTACTTAAAAGGAGAAAACTTTCTCCGAGTATCCTTGGAAATGGACACGGAGCTCAACAAACTTTCTCTGCTCGCAACAAATTTGATACGGTATGTAACGGAGCTCCGAAAGCTTGTGAATTATACTCCTCCAGTAAACTGGACGTTAAATCTGTACTGAATTTTTCTATCTATTACTATTTGGATCGTCAGTCATCGGCTCCACTATTTTTCGTGATACGGCATGCAGTAATCCATGTAGTTTTTGCAGCGGTATATATGTTAACTGTCGGCTAATATGAGATATAACGCGGATATACATTTATAATACATCGGTATCACACAGCTAAATAGCTTAATGGATGCATGAAACTCATGGCGAACGGACAGCTTAACACATTGGTAATTTGATAACACTTCGGTCTGTCGGAAGTTCGTCATGGAGGTACTTTCGTGCGTACTGTGCAGCTATTGTTTGTCATAAAAAACGTGCTTGTGTAACAATGGTGTTGCATTTTTTAAAAATCTAAAAAAATACGTCCAACCGTTAATATACGTTAGTTTGTGACGCGTCGTCGTTGATCGATGAACCGAGAAGGTCGCTCGTCTTTCGGAGTTGATCGTAGCTCCATTTCAACTGCTCTACCTCACTCTGGTGGCGACTTCGAGTTTCGTCCAACTCTGACAACAGCCGATCGTTTGTGGATATCAGAGATCTGTGATGTAACAATATGTTTGAGTAACAATGATACGGTACACAATGAGTTCATTATCAGATTTTTGTGAAAGTTATAATTCTCAATAAACCCAGAGTTGATGTTAAATCGAAGGTGAATCTTCTTCACGATATCTATTGATAGTACACCGTCTCCTCCAATATATTCTTACTTAAGTAGGGTGATGCATAAGCCAAGGCTGGACGTTGAATTCATGGAGCTAACTCACTTATGACTCTCCTGCAGCATCTTCGTCAAGTCATCAAGAGATTCGTAATTTTTCATTTTGAATTTTAAGTTTGCCACTTGCTGTGATAGAGAGCGCTTTTGTTTTTCCAACTCGTTGAGTTGGTCGTTGTCGTGAAGAGCCTGGAAAATATAATCTTTGTAGACTCTTGAATTGAATAAAGTAGGCTATTCATGTCTAAGGCTCCACTATATTGCTCAGTAACCCCATCGACTCCACTATATTGCTCAGTAAAGCCCCAGCGGCTCCACTATATTGCTCAGTAACCCCCCATCGACTCCACTATATTGCTCAGTAAACCCCCCATCGACTCCACTATATTGGCAGTAATACCCCCCATCGGCTCCACTATATTGCAGTAATACCCCCATCGGCTCCACAATATTGAGTAATACCCCCATCGGCTCCACATATTGTAATTATCCCCATCGGCTCCTATATTGTAGTAATATATCGGCTCCACTATATTGCTTAGTAATACCCCCATCGGCTCACAATATTGTAGTAATACCCCCATCGGCCCACTATATTGCTTAGTAATACCCCATCGGCTCCACTATATTGTAGTAATAATACCCCATCGGCTCCACTATATTGTGTAAAACCCCCATCGGCCCACTATATTGTAGTATACCCCATCAACTCCACTATATTGCTTAGTAATACCCCCCATCGGCTCCACTATATTGCTTAGAAAAGAGAGATAACCGTACACTAACCTTCTCGTCTGATCTGGTTTGAAGTTTCTCTTCCATTTCAGATATTTTCTTACGAAGTATCTTGTTGTCGCTCATCGAGAGTTGGAGGCGAGTTCGCAACGCATCCTGTTAAAGATAGAACAGTGAGTCAAGGGCGAGGGTAATCGAGAGACTATTTGTCTGTACTAGACAATAACATTTATCCAACAAGGCAGTGACTAGATGAGAGAGAGAGAGAGAGAGAGATTATCACTATGAGATATCGAGCATAAACTTTGAATTCTGATACTAGATTCGTAATTCTCACTAAACTACGGTTATATTTGTGATAGACCCTCTTTACGATATCTATTGATCATCCACCATCGGCTCCACTATATTCTTACGTGAGTAGGGCTATAATTCTCAATAAATCAAGGCTGGACGTTAAATCTATGGTCACCTCTTCTATCGAACGACCACAGTCAGCTCCAATACATCATTCAGATTTTTCTGAAGATCTGCTGGTGAGAACGAATACTTGGCCAGACTTTCTTGATTAAGGTCGAAATGTTCGTGCCCCTTTGACCCCCTTCGCTACTCAACTGAGTGCAACCACAATTGTGAGCAAACTAGCACGAAACACCTATTATTGGGCCCCGGGGGGCAAATGAGTGCCCTCACTACGAACCTGTTCTTTCTGGTTGAAATCGTTGCGACTCGAAGTAGATTTCTGTTTTGAGATCGAGTGCATCTTCACGTGAAGATTTTTATTTTCTGCGGCTAGTGTCGAAATTTTCTCTTGCAGAGCTCGAATTTGAATTTCTTTCGTCGATGCCACGTCCTCCTCGAATCTGATGAGCGGCTTCTCAATCAGCGCTAGAAAAAAAAATTGAGAAATTTTAGAGTGTGGCTGTCTTTCCTCATAGCGTGCCATGGCCTTTTCGCTCATGCCGCGTGGCTTTTTTACAGGCACCATACAGCACAGCGAATTTCAGAGCTTTATCAAGGGAGGCGCCGCGTTGGATTTACGTGCCTTACAGCCGAAGCCGTCAAAATGGATCTTAGATATCACTTGGTTGAACTTGGTGCAGTTGCAGAAGTTGCCCGAGTTTGGAGAGATCTTAAACAAGGTGCGAATTGTTGTTTTGGATTTATGGTATTTTCACCCTACTAAGGTAATACATGCCTGGTCAATACTTCCTGCGATTTAGTTTAGTTAACCGCTGATCACTTACCTGTGGTTCAAGATAATCTATGATTAAGTAGGCAGGTTAAAGGATATTCCCTGATTATTTCCTCTGATTAAAGTTAATCTCAGATTAGCAACTTCTGATTAAATTTAATCTAAGATTAAGGATAAAGTTAATTACAGTTCGCTAGTTTGCTGTATTTTGATAGGGGTAGGTGTGTGTATGGTCTAATGTCGAATTTCCTCGTCTACAGTTTTACGTTAGTAGGGTGATTTATAGACTTGGGCAAGGGAAGGAATTTTTTTCATCAATACGTATCATTTATTGTGACTGCAATTTCCAGTTTGATGAAAGTCAGTTGGCCCAGCTTCAGTGCAATTGAAAAAACATTTTACGATGGAGAAGATGGAGCAGGGGAGGTACATTTTGGCTTGTGTCTTCCAGCATACATTTACTAACATTTATGGTGACTGCAATACCCTGTTGGCAGGTCCGATACGACGTTTCTTCTAACAGTTAGGGAAAGGAACCACGTACACTACTCACATTTAAATTTCTTGTGATAGTGAAGACTTTTCGATCCGTTCCAATACTTGTCGACAAGATCGAGGAATTCGTCGAGGAAACGAGATTGTGCTGAAGCCCGTGTCGGATTTTCCGCGCTTCCATTCGAGTCCTATAAAAACAAAAAATGGTCCTGGGTTGCTCATTTTTCGTCTTCCTTGAACTTGAGTTTTTGGGTCACTGATCGCTGTCGATAGAAATGAAAAGGAAGGATTGAGGGGAACAGGAGTTGGTGCACGGTCGGTCCCTACTCCTAATCTTCCATAATATTCACGAGTCATCACCCCAAAACTGAGTCGTTTCACGTTCGGTAGACTCGGATATTCGTTCTCCGTTGCAATGCTGAACTCGCTGTGTTCTGACGAAGAGCGGACGCTCGGCTCTCTCAACGCAGCAGATGTCGGTGGAGGAGCCATGGATCCTAGAATACAAAGTAGACGAGACGTTCAGAAGTGGTTGAAGTATCTCAAGTCTTGTGAAACAATCTGGTGTCTAAACCTCGGTATAAATAATCAAGATGAGGCGTCATTTATTTTTGTCCTACAAACAAGGAGTCGTTGATATGAGCTGTTGCTCTTCTAAGCCAGAGCCACCCCTCCACACTAACCCCCATGCCCATATTGCTGGCACCGGGTCGGGGTAGAGGCCGCGCATATCACTTTTAACATCTCCGGATGTGATGTAACTTCCGAGATTCGAAACCAGGCTGTCGGATTTGGTGATCAACGACTCTATTGCCGACGAAACGAGCGTGCAAATATTGACCTGGTGTGTTAACCTCTATGACACTACAATCAGCCAACCTGGATGTCTTGTGTAGTTTGCGACGCTTTTATATTTCGAATACGCATCCGGGTCTTCATATTCGCTCCGGATTGGAGCCGACTTTTTGCTAGCCCCTGCGGAGAGGCTTAAAAAAAGAAGTGTTTTCAACCCTATTAATGTAATATACACACATTATGTGTGTTGATTTGTAGCCCGGATCAATATCACAACTCTAAACCACAACCATCTGCACCACCATGATTCAGACTGCCAAGTAGACATTGGATGGGGACCAATCTTAAAGTAAGTATGAGATTAGACTCACTGTTCTTTCGTTTCCACTGCGTGACCGTACATATCTGAAATGCGAAAATTGAAAAATGTCAAGAATTAATTGGTCAAGTTTAGTTTGCTGAGAGAAGTATTGCGGCAAGAGTAGAGACGTTGACTGCTACTGTTTCTGTTACTATCGACTATTATATCCATGTATCTGCCCCAGCCTGTCTTGTTCGTGGTGCAAAACGCAGCCCGGTGAAACGAAGAACATCATCAACACTGTGCTCATGGGGAACACTATGCTCATGGGGAACAAGCTGTTCTCATGGTGAACACTGTGCTTAAGGGGAACAAACTGTTCTCATGGTGAACACTGTGCTTAAGGAGAACACTGTGCTCACGGGGAACACTGTGCTCATGGGGAACACTGCGCTCACGGGGATCACTGTGATTACTGGAAACACTGTGCTTAGGGTAACACTGCACTCATGGGGAACACTGCACTCATGGGGAACACTGTGCTCATGGGGATCACTGCACTCATGGGGAACACTGTGCTTAAGGAGAACACTGTGCCCACGGGAACACTGTGCTCATGGGTAACACTGCACTCATGGGGAACACTGTGATTAAGGGGAACACTGCACTCATGGGGAACACTGTGCTCATGGGGATCACTGCACTCATGGGGAACACTGTGCTTAAGGGGAACACTGTGCTTAAGGGGAACACTGCGCTCACGGGGAACACTATGCTCCTGGGGAACACTGCATGTTATGTGCTTGAGATTAAACGTACCTTCATGACAATTGTTCTGACGATATTTGATCGGGTTTTCTTTCTGAGCGATTCGAAGCAAATCTGTAGATACAGAAAACAATCAGCGCTGAGCAGTTGACTGCAACCACAAGATGGAGCCCTAGCCAACTGGCTATGGGTGGGTACTCAAGAACAAGGAAGACGGGTAAGCTCAGTCGCAGGGGAATCGCTCCTAGGTACGGGCTACCTCAACATCTTACTTCATTTTCAAATATTTTTGATATCGTAAAGAAGATTTACGACATATGTACCGTCAGACCTTGGTTTATAACCTGGTCTGCGAGAGGGTGGGTACCGCACTACCTGAGGAAGATGGGTGAGTCCACTTCAGCCGCTGCACCAAAGAGTAAATTCAGTGTCAAATGTCCAAAGTTGGTTTATTAGGAGACCGGAATGCTGCATTGAGGGCGTAAAAAGATATATGAAGCGGGTGGATACTGCGCTGCTTAACATCACAACGCAGCCGTGTTCCTAAAAAAATTTACCTGTGCAGGCACCCTGCTCTGCAGTGAAATCTTCCTACCTGTGTGAGTATGATCCACAACTTCAGACTCCGTTCGCACGCCTCCGGTTGGTTGCCTCGGATTTCTGACATCGCCGCCGTTCCGCTTCATCAAATCTATCACATCTAAGCATGTATCCTCATCTGAAACATCTAAATAAACAAGGTACACATTGACGCATTACATTCCCAGGAAAATCATTAACTTGGGATTCGCAATTTCGAATTTATATTTATAGGGCCACCTTGTGTTTGAAAGCCTGGTCCATCCGCTGTGTCACAGTCAGCCCAGATGTTACTATATGTATGCCCAAACTCTTCCCTTAATGGTGATCACCCGACCGTGACGGTATATTGCAGTCACCATAAACGTTAGAAAATCTACACCCTGACACTACATCAGTTCATTTTTAGCAGCTGTAAGTTTGCGTCAACTTCAATTTGAACGCAATGTTGAATCTGTAGCACTGTCTAGTGTTTTTTTTTGTTTCAGGACAGTAGACCAAAACAGTAGAGTATCGGTACATACACGTTGGTTTCTTTACGAGATTCTTAACATACTCTGCCCTCGGCTGCGATGAAGTTCGTGGATTTTCAACCTCCTGTTCGACGTACTTCTCTCGTTTGTGGCTATCCATATCCGCAGCCTACAATATTAGAAAGAGAGAGAGAGATAAGATCAGTGAACCATGACAGCGAATGTGACATCACAAACCTGTTCATTTGAGAAATGCATTAACGCAGCCTTTCTTTCGTTTTCTCTCACGGATCGGTCGTCTGAAAGTAAAATTACCAACGAAGAACATCATAACACTGTGCTCATGGGGAACACTGCACTCATGGAACACTGTGCTTAAGGGGAACAAGCTGTTCTCATGGGGAACACTGTGCTTAAGGGGAACACTGTGCTTAAGGGGAACACTGTGCTCATGGGGAGCACTGCACTCACGGGGAACACTGTGCTTAGGGTAGCACTGTGCTTAGGGTAACACTGTTCTCATGGGGAAGACTGTGCCTATGGGGAACACTGTGGTCATGGGTTACACTGCACTCATGGGTAACACTGTGCTCATGGGTAACACTGCACTCACGGGGAACACTGTGCTTAGGGTAACACTGTTTTCATGGGGAACACTGTGCTCATGGGGAACCCAAGTCCGTGTCCAATTGGCCTTGGAAAAAGAAACCTTTGCAGGGACAATATCTGAAAATTGTTCTTACCAAATGTTCTTAAATGCGGCAACATATGAACGACGAACAGTCGGTAGTCCGGCTCTGTTTTCGTGACTGGATTCAAACGTAGATCAAGATTTTTCAGGTTTGGATTTCTTCGAAGCTTGAAAACTTCTTTTAAATCCGGCACTTGGTTGTAATATAAGTTCAGGACTTCGAGATGCTTCAAATGCGAGAGGCCCTGAGTATGGAAATCATTGTTACCAAACTATTAGTTTTCCTCTGAGGGTTCGGAGCTCCAAATTTCCTCTCAGGCAATGGGACGATTCTCTAGTATGCCATTGGGGATTTCCTAGCAGCCGGGGGAATTCCACAGTAGATCGTGGGGAATTCTGGAGTAGACAATGGGGAATTCCCAATACCGGTAGGACATAGAGGAATTCTCTATTAAGTAGTAACTAAGGATATCATAACCAACTAAAACTGTCTATAACTCTGCAAATCAACTAGCTACGAGAGAGACTTGACTTGCATTTATTCATGGGTGACCGCCTCCAGCTTTCTCTCCAAATTTTGGTGCTCTATGGTGGGAATGTCTGAAATAAATTCTAACCAAGCCCCCTCCTCCAAGCAAGCCAATTTCCCCAAAAAGATGCAAAAATTTCTTACATCGAGACTGCATATCGCATTTCTCGATAAATCGAGTTCTTGTAGTCTTGAAAAGTTGCTCAAAGACGTCGAAACTCCTGCGATTTTCTCGTGATAGTTGCCCGGCAACGCAAGCGTTTTTACATCCTCTGAAAAATATGGTAAATTGTCTCCTAGAGATGTTCGGTCTAACTGGAACGATCAGGGAGGAGTCCGCGGTTGTCTGGTTCACGGGACGGGACCAGAATTCAGAACCCCAAATACTGCCACAGTTGAGATTCTGCAAGCCCAACTTCTCAATCTAGTTCCTGCTTCCTAACGGGGTCATACAAAACGTTAACTGCTGACTTGTGGACCTCAAGTTACTGGTATAAGGTTCTGACACGTCTTGTAGATAATTTGTGTAAGTGAGCAACGGAAGGAGCGAATGGAGACGTGAGTAAGTTCGGGAGACGCTTTGACAAATTTTGTAGTTGTGAGTCCGCCGTTTAGTATCGCAAAGCCCGCTCGGTCTGCAGTTTGTTTGGTCAACGAATTTCAATTTCAAATTTGAACAAAGCAGAAACTCACAATACAGCAGCATATTCAAAATATTTTATGATCGTGCAGAGGATATAATTATATTCTTACCTAATTTGTCACTCTCTAACTTAACCCTGTCTTTAATCCATTCTTCTGTGATTTTCAACGACATTTTGGATGGCGCGGCGTTGCTCCTTCGCTGCCTGGTTTCGAACTAAACCGCGTCTTGGCTTGAACGCTTGACTGATCATCGCCGACCACTGAATGCAACCAATGCTAGATGACGCTATGAAGCGTCTCTTCGTGGTACAGAACTTGAGCAGCTACAATATTGTATTTAATCGAATACTTTTCGTTCGCCTCTCATCAGGATTAACGGCGGAATAAAGGGAGAAATACCAGAGCATGAAAGTTTGATAACTGTGACGTCACTGTGACGCTATGATGCAATTCTATAGTGCAGGATTTCAAGTCGAACGGATCCGATCAAGAAAATACCTTTGGATAGGACAATACCCATGGAGCAAAAGGGATACTACGTGCTTATCCTGGGATAGTGAGGCAGACAGACAGACCTGGGATATATAAAACAGAGCAGATTTAGAGCAGCGATATCTCGATCCGAAATTTTTCTTCACCAAAAATCGATATTTGTAATTTTCAAAAACATTTTGCTGGACGTTAAAACTTTGGTGACTACCGAACATCATCCGAACATAGGCATCCAAGGCTTGACGAATTCGAAATTGAATCAATGATCATTGGTTTAGCCGAATTCGAGATTACTGAAGCGTGACATTTATAAAAAAATTCGTTTCTGACGTAACTTGCTTACTTCTAGTCGTTCACAATCGGTGGTTGCTGTCTGTCGTGGATATTAACTGAATTTTTGGATACTTTGAGCAAAAATGTCTTCCGTTAGTGATCTGGATAGACAAATAGAACAATTACGAAGATGTGAAATAATTAAAGAAAGCGAAGTCAAGGCGCTATGCGCGAAAGCTCGGGAGATATTTGTGGAAGAGAGTAACGTGCAACGAGTCGATTCACCAGTGACAGTCTGCGGAGATATTCACGGCCAGTTCTATGATTTAAAAGAACTTTTCAGGAATGGTGGTGATGTTCCACGCACGAATTATTTATTCTTAGGGGATTTTGTTGACCGTGGTTTCTATAGCGTTGAAACCTTCCTCCTGCTTCTGGCTTTGAAGGTGCGATACCCTGACCGTATTGTATTAATACGGGGCAACCACGAGAGCAGACAAATTACTCAAGTGTATGGTTTTTATGACGAGTGTTTGAGGAAGTATGGTTCTATCACTGTGTGGCGCTATTGCACGGAGATCTTTGACTATTTAAGCCTCTCTGCGATTATCGACGGCCGTATTTTCTGTGTTCATGGAGGCCTTTCTCCTTCGATACAAACATTGGATCAGATACGCACCATTGATCGCAAACAAGAAGTTCCGCATGACGGCCCAATGTGCGATTTATTATGGTCTGATCCAGAAGACACAACCGGGTGGGGTGTGAGTCCACGTGGAGCAGGGTATTTATTTGGGAGTGACGTCGTACAACTATTTAATCAGACGAATGATATCACTCGGATCTGTCGAGCTCATCAGCTTGTGATGGAAGGCTATAAATACCATTTCAATGAGACTGTTATCACAGTTTGGTCGGCTCCGAATTATTGTTATCGATGTGGAAATGTCGCCGCCATTCTCGAAGTCAGCGAGAATCTTAGCAATGAGTTCACAATTTTTGAAGCAGCCCCTCAAGATTCTCGAGGTGTTCCTGAAAAAAAGCCACAAGCGGACTACTTTTTGTGAACTTTGACCTTACACCGACGGACAATCTGTCTCGTACACGTCTCGTGACAGAGTGTTTATAAATTTTTGTGATATTGGTGATACAACCTGCAGTCATTTCAGACGTCATCGTTTGCGGCCGGCTTCACTTCAAACGTTATTCTAGTGTGACAATTTTTTGGTGTTCACCTTCAGACTCTATTACGACAGTCTGCTTCTTTTCCATTTTCTCACCCTTCCGGGAAGGGTTAAGATAGCTCATCTCTGCGCAGGGTGCGCCTCCACCACTTTTTCGAAATTATCAGTTGCGATAAGATATTGTTTGAAGTAAAGTTTCAGCATTTTATGTCTTGTTTCATGTTGTCTTTAATGTTCTTTTCTACGGACTAGACGTCAAGACAGCTACACAACAGCTATATATTGCTTGGTGCCGTCATCCAGTCCCTCCAGACCAGCCACTCCATTCGGTTACTTTGTATATTGTGTATATATTAGAGATCGACTCATATTGGATTTTTCAAGGCCGATACGATAATCGGCCTCCACATGACTGATGGCCAATATTGATAATCCAAAAATCATGAATATTGTCCTCGATAATCGGCCAAAATTCGATATTAGGTTGATATCCAATACTGTTATTGAATTCCTTGCATGACTAACTGCCGATAACGATTATCGCAAAAATACAAATATCGGCTTGGATAACCGGTGGACCCCTAATATATATATTGTGATCGATGAGTGGGTGACAAGGGTTGAGGTTTGCTCTCCACACACTCCCACGCCGCACTTGGTGCGACATTCTGCACCTGCACCTTCACGATTTGTCAAATTTGCAAAATATCGGCACCGTACATTTCACAATGCGAATTTTGAACTGTCATGGGTCTATTTCCAATATCACTGCACTGCAACGATAAATGTTTTGCTGGATCGTCTGGCGACCCAGCCTGTATCTTTCTACATACAGTACATTATTAACGTTTACGGTGATTGCAATGTACGGTCCCATCACAACTGGGTGGCCACCTGTACAAACGATTGATTTTGTCCAATCTAATGGGGTCTAAAATGTGGGTGACCCATCCAAATTAACACTGCCGTTTGCATTTTCAAGCCCACGAGTCCATCCATCCACGATAAATATGTCTATCAGTCTCTCCCTTTAATAAATTTAGCCTATTTGTGATGCCATTTTCTCGATGCTTTTAAATTATTTTGACTTGAAATCATTCTTTGTCTTTGTATATTGCAGTGTTTAATCACAATTAAATTATACTAATTAAAATTAAATTTAAAACAAGAGAGTGGCATGGAGAATGAGTCGAGTGACCCGATCGAGCAAATAGTTTTCCTCAAACAACTCGTCCATAAGTTGAATTCGGCGTTGGCAAAGTTTCAAGGCAAAAGTGATCAGAGCGCTGTATGTCTATATTTTTAATATTTATAGATAGACAGAGAAGCCCTCGTAGTCGGGCATGAAGCCAGAAATTTTCAAAAGTGTTATGATGTCTGTGATGTAACATTTACGACGTGACTGTAATATATATCGTCACGGTTAGGCGATCCCAGCCAGCTAATTTCTTGTCTCCTTGTCGTTTTCCAACTACCACAAATGTTATAAGTTTTTATCTAAACAAAGTTCTTCGTCACGGTTCACTGAACCCATCCTATTACTTGGTCTTCTGGACATTGTCCTTCAGTGGTTGTCACGGTTCACGACTGTGATGGCCTATTATGAACTTGATCTTATTTTAGTTGGATGGTGGTACGGTCGATGTTCCAGCTCCATGGCTTGTGAATCCGCAGCATCTTTCACCCCTTCTTAACGAATACGAGTCAACATTGACTCATTTTACGACTCAAATACGAAGAATACAAGACGAAAATGTCGAACGAAAGCAGAAACTACAAGTAAGGGCTTGGAATTGGAATTCAGACTCAAATTTCAGCTCCTTTCACCTAAGTATCTAATCGAGTGGGTTAATTCATGAAGGTGGAGGGGAGTGTCCCATGGCCCTGCCAGTAAGATCTAACAAATTAAATCAATTGTGCTTCTGTCCCATCCCTCCCGGGGCTTTACACTGTTTCTATTTTTATCGAGAGCGTCATCATAACAACCGTTGTTCTACTCAACTTATTTTCTCAGGATCTGGATGAAGAGAACCGCCATATTCGACGACAAATGGAAGAGTTCAAAGGACTGATAGAAGGAGAGGCTGGAGGTGACTTGATTTTTGCTAATACTCTAAAACAGTAGCGATTATTTGACGTGTTGGTTGTGTGTGAGCCAACTGTACATGGGACAATGCAAGCAGTAGTTGCAGTGCTTCAAATGACCCCCCTGACAAGCTCGTCCAGTGCCGTGGAAAGGCAGCCCCAAACACCCTTCACACACACGGCACTGAGCTCGTCCCTTCGGTACTTCACAGAGATTGTCACATCCGATTTGTATTTGTAGACTTTCCTCAAAGCCAAAGTGCTGGGATGGTTGAGAATCTACAACGTCAGCTAGACCTTGCCATTGCTCAGAAAGATGAAGCGACGAAGATGTGTCGTGATACAATTTACCAACTTGACAAGTAAGAGAGACTATCTATTTATTTTGTCCTTCACACAAGGAGACACTTCTTCTATTGTAGGATTTTTCCCCTTTACTTCAGACTAGATATCAGATCGTCTGCAGAGCAGTCACTGCATGGTGGCCTTCCGGCCCATTGCGTGGCTTGTACTTGGACAACTGGAAACAGGACCGGGCTGTCGGCTGATAAGGCAACTTTTCTTGATTTGGAGAGAGAGAGAGAGGGACTCTCCAGAGAAACTGTCCACTCAGTGACATTGAAATAAGCTGTAAAGCTTTATTAAGCCGACATCGCTCCTCCACACTAACCCCATATTTCTGGCGCCTAGCAGGACAGCTGTAGATGTGGCTCGACTGGGATTCGAACCTAGCCTATGAGCCTTTTTATTAACAATTTTCCAATCAAACGTTTGGGTAATTTAGCAAGCCGCATGTGCACTGTCTTGGTGGTCGAGTTACAGTCGGTATACTAATGTAAGTGTTAACCAGACTTCCCTTCTAAATTTCAGACTTCGCCACGACCGACAGCTAGAATCGGCTTCTGTGAAAGCTCGTCTTCAGTCGTACGAAGAAATTCGAAGACAGAACGAGTTACTGAGCGACGCAAACTTGAACTTGCAGATGACGTTGGAAACCATTCAGAATGAAAAACAGGCTCTGTCTCTTGCATTGACAAACCAGGTAGGAAAGCGAAATTCCAAAGCCCCAGAGAAGGGGTGGCCAACCCGCGGCTCTTCGCTTGGTTCAATGCGACTCTTTCCCGCATACAATAAATCTAGCTGAGCCAGTATTTCACAACCTCTTTTTGCTACATTCCTCCTTTACTGACTTACAAAACAAAGTTGTCTCCTAATGTCAATTAATTTGAATATGGACTACTAAACCCCTGCAAGTAAAACACCTTCAGGTTCGACCTTTTTTTTTTACTCGTACGGCTATCAGCATGCGAGGCGATGCTCAAATGCGGCTTTCAGTCTCGGATCGGATCAGTTAGCCGATGGAATTTCAAAGTTTTGAACCAATTCCTATTCGTGGCCTGACCTGAAAGTTTGTGCCCCAACGTTCTTGAAGACCTGCGACGTTGTACATGCCTTAGTGGGCAGGCCGCAGAACACTAGGCTCACCAGTAGGGGTCGGCACTCGGGGCAGAGACACATCGAATTGATTCAAAGGCAATTTTAAATCAAGCTCTATAGTGTCACCTAGTGTTTGACAAATATTGTTCAATTTAAAATAGTTTTTACGCTACAGCCATATAAGATACAAGTGAACCAAACCCTATTCGTGGCCTGCCCTAACGTTCTTGAAACACTTTGCCACCACTCAGTGATGAAAGAGGCAAAGGGTAGCAATAATTCATAGCGCTATTTCTTTGTAGGACCAAGAGATTGGAAAGACTCGTCTGCTTTTGAAAGAGTCAAAAACCGATCATCAAAACGCGAAAGCGCAATCGGTCGAGAGTCTTCAAAAGATCAGAACTCTGGAAACAGAACTCGAGGCTCTGGTGAGTTTGAGCATTCCTAGTACGATGCCACCACGTTGGTTGAAAAGTAGAGTGGAGGCTTGGTGATTGCTGGGAAGAGCGACAGCTCGTCTCCTCGTCCAAAGGACAGAATATACCAAGCCTCTCTACTGTCTCTCTCTCTCTCTTTCTGTGATAATCTCCATTAATTCTCTTGTTACATCACAGCGCTGTGACCATGGCGAGCGTCATCAGAAAGAAATGATTTCGAAAAATACGACGGAAAAGTTGAAAGCTGCGTTAACTGATGCGGAAAGCAAACTCGCTCAAGCGTTACAGGTTTGTTTAGTGATTTGTTCTGACATTTCTAAACACTTCTTCTTCATTTGTTTGGAATTTTTGTTATTTCTTCGGACTTGAACACCCGGGCAACCACCGTTTGGTAGCCTCATCCATGTTCTAGAGACTGATAGTCAGGATTTGAGAGAAATATCAACCAGTGATATTATTTTCCAGGAGCGAACAAACACACAGACCGAGATCAATTCTCTCAAAGTACAGATAGCCGTGTTCGAAACAACGGTGAAGGATCTCGAGCAAAAAGAACTTGCCGCTATGGATCAGGTAAAAAGGGATAACTCGTCCCCCCACCCCCATGAGTCGACCGGTCATGGCACCCCCTCGTCCTCCAAAATAGTGGTCTATCCTAATTTTTAGTCTCGCTAAAGACATGGAAGATCCTGGCAACCCACCGGACCCTGGGACATCCCCACCGGTCTTAGCACCCCACCGACCTCCAAAATTAGGGCCTCTTCGGTCCTCTCCTTCTGCTTAGGTTCCTTAAAAATATAGTTGAGCCTAGTTGATACAATTTAGGACACCTCAAATGCTCATTTGGCACAGGGACATCCCCCGCCCCTATGAGTGGACACGATCATGTCTACATTGGATATTTAAGTGAAAGAGCCGACATTTGAGCCTTAAGCCTTTTAGGACTCACCAAACGCACGCCATTGGGAACCATTGGGACATCACCCCCCGTATCGCAATGAGCTGAAATTTTAGTTGAAATTCCAATTTTCCAGCTCCGAGAAAACTCACAAATGGTTGAAAACGCTGTCCTAGCGAGAGATAGCGCTCTCGAAAGAGAAAGAAAGAAACAAGAAGAACTGGAGCGTATCAGAAGTACAATGGAGACTATTGTTGAAGAGGCAGCGGACCGTGTCAAAAGTGAAGTCACAAGGGTCAAAGGTCAATGCAACGCAAACATACAGAGGATTGTCGATGAAATGCAGGTAACACAACTTACTCTTTCGATATAATATACACCGAAGGAGGGGAGAGAGAAAAGGCCAGATATATCCGGGGTGGGGTGGGGTCTGAGTGCCCCCATGAGTGGTAAAATCTTTTCTGAAGACAGGATGAAGCAAAATCAGGAGACAAATCTTCACGCAATTGTTTCATCACTATTGAGTCATAATTTCTGGATTATGACATCACTGTACACGGATTATTTTTCAGGCAATGGAGCTTGACATGAACAATATGAGAAGTGAAGCGGAACGAGCGAAAAGAGCAAAACGGGCCGTTGAAGAGGAATTCGACGCTTACCAACGTCAACAACGAGAGACGAACACGGGACGGAAAATGGAGGAGCTGCAGACAAGGATGCTTATCGCGGAGCGGGCTAAAGACGACGCCCTCGTCACTGTTCAGGTATGGCTGCAGCTCAGAATAGTTCCTCTCTGACCCAGCACCTGGAAACTATGTGGTTTGCTAAATTGCCCTCCGACCCCCTCCACTAGCCCTAATTCAAAATTTTGTTAGATTGTCTCATACTCTTTATCGCCAACTACTGGTCATATATTTCAGAGCTTAGAAGATAAGATCAAGAGAATAAAAATTGAGAGAGAGAGCGACAACTCGTCGTGGGTCGCAAAGAACGAATCGCTAGACCGTAACGTAAAACAAGTCAAGCGTGAACTCGACGAATCTCAACATCAAAGATTGCTTCTAATGGAGACGGTTAACAGATACAAAGATGAAATCCAGGTAAGAGGATTGTATCTTGTCGTTGCGGACAGGTCACAAATAAGCAATAGTTCGAAGAATATTTAGTGGTCTGGTCTTGACGGCAGACTGACGACGAATACCGATCGCAAAAATACGAATATCACTCATGGCAGAAACTCAGCCAAATATCCATACAAGAACAAATCACCTTTTCGCGGTTTGAAGTCTCTGTGCTCGACAATTACTGAACCGAACGGACTAAAATTTGGTGCAGGATGATTTTTTACTTAACCTGACATTTCTAGATTGTGTGTGTTGAAATTTCAACAACCCTGCTATGGAGTTGAAGACTCTATCGATGTATGGTGGGACTAGTCATTCGTTGGCGCCAGTCGGTGATGCATTACAGTCACCATAAATGTTAGTAATTGTACCTAAAATGTCCTGACCAGGCCGTCGATGTGATGTATTGCAGTCACCATAAATGTTAGTAATAAACAGAAAAACCTTGCATGTCTGAACATGTTGTCTTGTTAGAAACTGGAGTCATCGACAAATGACGCTAAGACGGACTGCAGTAAGGAGACGGCCTGGATACGAGCTCAAGCAGACCGCGACAGAAAACAGCTTCAAACCAGAGTACGAAGTCTCGAAGATTCCAACAGGAATGGGATACAACATCTCCATAAAATGCTCGCTGACCAGCAGAGACTATCTGCCAAGTAAGTAGATCTGTTGGTCCTGTGGCGGTACGTCTAGTCCTCGGTGCGGCCACACATGACTCTCTAGCCCTGGAGACCAGCAGAGACTATCTGCCAAGTCAGTGCAACAGTAATCAGAGTAGTGAGCTTAGTGTGGGAGTCAGACATGTATAGCTCTCGAGTCCCAGTTAGGCTCTTATGCGGTGAGTGGCTCCCTCGGTTTGCAGGAAGAAATGCAGACGGTTCGTCTGCAGATGATTTCAGAACATATGTGGATGAGGGGAATTTCCTATAACAGAGGAGAAGGCGTGTTCTGATGCCACGCTGTTGACCACGATCTTTTGCTCAAGCCTAACTAGTTATAGACGAATATATTCGATAGCAATTTCTTACGTTCCTCGGAGTGTCGCGGCTGGTTGGACACCGCGAAGTTGACCGCAATATGTTGTTTCAGATGGAAGGAGGAATGCCGAGCTGCTACGTCAAAATATGAGTCAAAAATATCTGAAATGCAATTGCAACTGAGTCGGACGAAAAAAAGATGCGTCGATTTATCCAACAAACTTAAAGTGAGCCTCTCTCGTAGTTGATAAATCAATAGATATCGTAAAGAAGATCACCACAGATTTAACGTCCAGCCTCGGTTTATTGAGTATTATGACATTCGCAAGCTTTCGGAGCTGAATGGCTGGACGATAACTCCATGTCGAGCCATCACAACAAATGCTTTTCCGCTTTGAAACATTCAAATTTTCTTTTAAAATTTTGAATTCTACGCAGGCCACAAAGCAGCATAATGCAGAGATGTCTGTTCAAATGCCTGACTTGAACGAAATAAATCGAAAACTTCGAGCTCGGCTTCACGAAACAGAATATCGTTTGATAACAGCGACGGAAAGGATCGGAGATTTGCAAGGGATGAAAACTGCGTTGACTCTCAAAGATTTACACACGTAACTACTATTGAACAGTTTATCGACGAAATCACCCTACTTAGGTAACTTTTCAAAATATTCGGATCACTTTACTCGGCAATTACTGAACGAAACAAACTAAATTTTGGTGCAGAGTGTGTTTTTCCACCCAACCTGACATTCCTAGATCCTGTGTGTAAAAATTTGCAAGAAAAAGTCTCCTTTTCAACAGCACACACCTATCCACTGTAGCCCCCCGTTATCCAGCAGTATCAGATGCACCCCGACGCGAGGATTCTGTCGGTATTGGCCATCTGTGGCATAATTCTAACGCGTCGACCTTACCTCTTTTCATATAGACCTCACCCACAGTGCTTTAGATCACAAGTATATGATCCATATTTTAATATTTATTAGATATTTCTATGGCAGTAAATTATATATAAAATAGAATATTTTGGTGATAATGGCTTGTATGATGTCACAAGTCAACAAAACGATGACGCTGAGATATGGAAGATGCGAGTACCGTGAGGTAAGGCTGTACCTTCCGCCGCCAGCTGGCACTAGTGAGTCATAAGTTTCTTAGAAAGACTGAGCCGTCAATATGGCTTTAATGTCTTCGCTAGTTGGCGCTAATGAGTCATGCCTTTCTGGAAAGGATCCGTTGGACAAGAGTTGCCAGAGCGGAGATGCGCCGAGATTTCGGTAATGCTTTATTCTCTCCGCTGGTTTGCGCTAGTGAGTCAGAATTTTCTAGAAAGGCAAGGGTCGCTAGAGCGGGAGACGAGAAGGCGCGCGAGAGCATGAGGGTGGTGATGTTTCTGCGGTTTGACGAGGACTGAGTGGCTGATGGCGCGAACTTCTTCATGACGTCACAACGCCAATTCTCTCGCAGCGAAAATTGAAAGTCTCGAGTGTGCCGCGAAGTAAGGAAGCTGACTATCCGCTTCGGGTGTGCAGGATTGTGACGTAGGCATGGCGTTGACAGAGATCACGAAGACGACAAGGTAGTTCCTTTGTATGACGTCATAAATCTTCGAAATGAGTCTCTCTCCATTAAGTCGAAAATATGTTTCTGCGCTTCTTCGAAAGCTTCCTCTTTTGGGTCGGCGATTTTAGTTTTTGTACGGAGTTTCGTTGCCGCGTCTAAGTTAACCTAAAATAGCAATGACGTCACATCTATCAGGACTTATATTCCAATAATCTGGGCTTGACGTTAAGAAGTCTGTGGCGACTTATTCTATCTATTACTATTCGGATCGTCCGTCATCGGCTCCCAATGTTTGTTTTTCTTATCATGGTGATGAATATAGTCGGGCCGATCCGATGCGGCCAACGCTGGGTTTTGTAATCGTCTTTACGATTATATACGCAATACATAACCGGATCCGAAAATATCGAATCCGGTCCGGATGACGTCACATCTCACCTCTTTCAGAGCTCGTTCTTCGAGATACGTATTGAATATTTTGGCGGCCATTTTTTTTCTTCTGCTCTGCTTAACGCTTCTATATTGTTCGCACTCGAGCCAGAAGTCGAGGTTCTCTTCACTAAATTCTGATCGTAGGAAATTCCGGAACAATGCTTGCGATTCTAAAACGAAGGAGGCTACGTTTGTACGGAATGGCCGACATATTTCCATTAGCTAAATTGCAGAATTTGCTTTTAAAATTAATATTTCGGCTAAATTTTGGTTGTGTTGTATAGCAACCGCGCGCAGAGAGCGACACACGTCCCCGTCGTCCACCCACGTGACATGTACAGAATCAGTATGCGATAATGAAAGAAACATTTCTACGGGCTGGCCCACTTATTTCCACTAGCCAAATGGCATAATTTACTCTCAAAATGGCCATTCCGCTACATTTTAGAAGTGTTGCAACCGCTACGCGCGTAGTGAAACGTAGTCAATATGCTAGGAAATTGCTACGGTAGGAATAAGGATGTTGCGTACACAGACGCACAGAGCACCACTTCTATCTGCCTAAGAAAATTTGCGCGGAATTCTGGAGCAGACCTGCCCGTAGGAATCTATAGCATGTGGCGCGCAACTCCCTGATAGCATATTATGTAATTAGCTAGGCACCACAATGTAAATCGCACGCTATACGATGCATGAAGGTATTACTTCGTCAGGGTTTAGGGAGGCGAGCGCGCAAGTAATCCGGGTTGCGCGTTTCGCAGCTGGCGAGCAAATATTACCTTAATCACCGCGATTACAACGTCATAATGCCTCACCTGGATCAATCAATATTCCCAAAAACGATTCGCCGTCGCTTTCGCTCCTGCCAATAGAACGAATGTTATTGTGACAAAATAAATGATCGCTCGGAAGGCATTGTGACATAGACAAGGTTAATCTCCAGCAGCGAGGAACATAGGAGCGCAGGCAAATGCCCGCATGTGGCTCCGCGATTTCGGGTCTGCCTAGCCCAGTGTTTCCCAGCCTTTTTCACATGCGTACCATTTCGAGGTTTTATGCTGTGCTCGCGTACCACCTACATAAGTTACGCGCGCTGAAGGCCGTCAAAAAATTTCCCCACGACGTCGACGGCTTCAAAAACTCAAAATCAACCCAACCTAAAATAAGAACTCCATTCGGTCTAATAAAAAACAGAATGTACTCGCGTACCACCTGGAAGACCTTCGCGTACCTCAGGTTGGGAACCACTGGCCAATGAGAGAGGTCAAATGGCTCTGTGCCTTGTGGGCCTAGTCTACGCTACGTTGTATTCTTACAGTGATGATAAGCTGCTAGATTCCCGACTTCGACTTTTTCCTTTTAAACTTGATTTCGACGAGTTGATAAATTTCCACCGCATTCCTCTGTTCTCTCCTTCCAAAGTGCTCCGTCGATTATTCCAAACTTTCATTACGATTCGCTTCGCCGTTCCGATTGTGTTCTTGCTGTCTCGCAAAGTAGGCCGATCTCTTCGAAGTGCTCCGCGAGACGTAAATCTTTCCCCCCGTTTCGCATGAAAAGGGCCCGATTGGTTAGGGTTGACAATGTTTAACACACGAAGACTACCATAAAAGAAGATCGCGTTTACAGTCGATCAGATTTCCTGCTATCTTGCAGAATTTCCCGACGACGTGTTGGTCAAATTTAACCCCCGTTTCACATGAAAAGTGCTCGATAGATAGATTAGACAAGATTTAATATCTGTTGCGAAAGAAAATTCGAGAAAATTGGTTAATTTTTACAGTAAAGTCTGTAATCTTCAGCTTTCGGCGTCTCAAATCTGGTTAACAAAACCCCCTCCCTCTCTACTCCATTGACCTGCCGAGAACCCGACTTTCCTCGCTACGGTAAAATTCAAACATTAGCTTGTCTGTTCTACCATTACGAATACCCTACTGCTGTAAAGGTGATCTTCTGGTCTAGTTCTAACTGTAAAAGCCAATGCGGCGCCCATATATTCTTACTTGATGTATAGATATAAAGTCTTCGCGCCGGTGTTTGCTGTGCGTTGGCTACTGCGACTTTAAAGGTAATCATCCAGTGTAGTCCAATGATTCTAAAAGACGCTGCGACGTCGATTCTCACTTTAGTCCATATAGTCTTTCTTTCGTACAAAGAAAATGAATCGACAGAAATATATTTACCAGTTTGCGAGTGTGGGAATATTACAATACCCGTTCGTTTACCGCGAATCTCGTTCACTGTCTATTGACTCTTCCCATTTTCACCTGATGAAGGAGCAGAGCTCTGAAAAGCTTGCGCATGATAATTCCCAATCAATCAGCAAATGTGGACGTTTAAATCTGCAATGGATATTCTATTGATCGTCCACCATCGGCTTCATTTATATATCCATCGATTATGGAGTCACAAATTATTGGAAAATTAACAATATAAAACGTAATAGTCGAACTCTGACCACACAATGCATTAAAATCAATGACTGTATATATACGATTGTTACGTAAGATCCGTCACTTTGTAAGTTCGACTTAAAAAGGATTAATTACGGACTTCTTCGGCTTTTATGTTTTATCGATCGAGTTCTAAATTCGGCACCCACCCCCAAATTTATAAATAATTCATGACGTCACACGCTAAGTATAGATGAGATGATGATGAGACTTGCTGACCACGCCCCCGTTGACACGTCATGACAGCCGTCAGTTGCTGACGTCAGTAAATCGATGACGAGTTAGATCAATCAATATTGACGTCGCCTGAAATTTCAGTGTAACCCACAAAATGCTCTTACCCGTGACCCATGGCCTAAAGTAGGCCACGTGTGATCTCGATCTCTCCTCGAACCCTCTGTTGCCTTCAGAATTCAGACTTTATGGCTAAAGTGCGACCCGCGGGAACATTTCCCCGTCAGACGCGAATTCTAGTCTTTCAACTATAGGCTCCGGTCCCGACCCCACGTCAAATGTTTGAACTCACCCTATACACGGCACCCGAGACTAAAAAGTTAGCCCGCCCGTGTGTCATATGCACATAGGCTACTATTCCATCGTCTCTTTCCATGTTGACTCGCCTCGTCAATTCTCGCGATCGTCCGCCACCAACTCCGTTGCTCACGACTATTCTTAGTAATAGCGACCTTTTTATTCGATCATAATTGCATGTTTGTGCTATAATTGTTCGTCAGCTCGAGTCATAATTGACTGTTTTCTACCGCATTCATTCTCGATCAGATTAGAATCGACCGATGTTTGATTGTGACATAACAGAGCAGGTTATTAAACAGGTGTTTGCCAGCACCATTGAATTTAATAGCGCCGAGTCGATGGCCGTTGAAATAAACTGCTATATTGCATCCCCGTCTTTTTTCTATTTAATCCTCTGCGACTGATTAGACTTAGACTGTATTATCACTTTGTAACTAGCGTTCACCGTAGATCGTGCAGAGCTTAGATCATTGAGGCAAGTTGAGACGCTAAATAGGCTTAAACATTCTTCGCCGGTGGTATTCTCCTCCAGAACTGTCTATAAATCATGCAGCGCTTAGCCCGTGTAGTGAAGTTGAGCCACTAATATAGACCTAAGCATTCTACGCCTGTGGCCTAACACTTAGCATACATACCCTTCACGTTGACTTATCTCTCCATATTGTGAGCGTAGCCTATTAGTTTCAAAAACCTAATTATTCGTCCTTCATGCTTCTGAGCTGATGAATAATTAATGCGGTTTCTCAAGAAAAATGAGATTAAAACGACGTTTTTGACGAAAATTCTTTAGCGATGAACCTGACAAAATGCTAACGGGCATGGAAATCCTCTTGGGAATATCGCGTTCGATTCAAGATCAAAATTCTTTACAGCGTGACCGGAATTGATTGTTTCAATTCTCCTGCGTTCACTGGACAGTAGCCTAACTGGTCACTATCTCCCTCAACTGACAAGGCAACTGGCGACGCATTTCAAATGTTCTAAGCTTCACTAGACATTGAGCAAGGTCCGGGTTTTCGGACTCAACTCCGACAAAATCCTGTTAGATTGCCGCTGAAACCACTGACATAAATACAGTGCCTAGCGCTGACCGGGTTCTGAAAACCTATCCGGAGTTAGCAATAATTTCCGAAGGGAAAATTACAGAGATAGGGTAGAGACCACTGAGATAAAAATAGCTTTAGACTATAGATAACTGAACTATGTATTAAAGGAATAGTTAGACAGGCGCAACAGGGGTTCTGGTAGAATTAGGACAGTATATCCGATTATGAGGAAATTTCGCGTCTGTTGAACTGCAATGAGCCATACCAACGGTAACGCCTAGATCACGAGTTTAGCGGTTGGCTGACTTCGCAGTGGCAGCTGCTGCGGCCTGTCATATTCCCTGCTGTGAATTGACTAGTTGCAAATTTTCTTTTGCTACCGGGTTCTGAGTAACGTAGAAGAGGCAGTCAGAAGCAGAAGCAGACGGTCTGATCAACGACAGGATAATCTGCGCCGCTAAATATCATATTTGCAAGAGATTTTGAGCGTTGAGGTTCTATATCATTCATGAAAATCAGCAGCTACGAAATTTCGAATTCTGGTACACGGAGCCACAATTTGCCAAAATAATGATAAATTAAATTAAGTCAATATTTGAATACATTCAGTAATAGCTTATAAATTATCCTTAAAATGGTAGAGATTCGTCCCCGCGTGCTTCTTGAGCCACGTGGCTTCATTCGAATCATCGAATTTGTTCTTGCGATTGTCGTGTTTGCTACAACTGGTGGATACTCTGGAAGTGGGACTGGAGTTTTGAAATGTAGTAATGCTGAAGGTGTTTCTGCTGAAACATTCAACGTCACTATCTCTTATCCATTCAACTTACAAGGAACGAAGCAGCAGGTATGTTTGAAATGGTATTCTTTTAGTTAAGGGTACAGGCAATCTGGTATTATGACGCCACACAAACAAAATGTTAATATTAGGACTTTATGACAATTAAATAGAATAAATATTAGTAGCCATACTCGACCCATCTCTTTGCTGGCTTTTTTTATCTTTTCCTGTTTGTCTGTCGCTCGCTCTTGTTCTGAAATCTGTGAGCCGCTCGGCTGGTGAATAAATATACAATCTCTCAAGATCACCGGTATTTACAAACAAACTGAATGATCTGTATTTTCGTTCAGGTGTTGATGTGTAATGGGACCAGCGGAACCCTTCCTGCTCAAGTTACCTTATTAGGAGATTTCAGCCCCACAGCTCAGTGGTTTGTGTTTGTCGGAGTGATGGCGTTCTTGATATGCCTTGCCAGTATCGTCTTCTACGTTGCTTTCGAAGCAGAAATGCGGCAGGTAGGTAAACCTCTCGTTTCTGATGTAGTTGTCGGCTCGTCGTCCCTTGAAACAGATATGTTTCATGTGAAACATTCATGTGAAACATTCATGTGTGTTCGAATCCCGACCGCATCTAAGTTGTTGAAAACGGCGCCACCTATCCTTAGTTTGCTCGCTTGACAGTCTGCAGACTGGGGATCTAGCCACCTGACCATCTTACGGATGCATGGGTGGCAGACTCTGGCCCCATCCGGTTCAATCCACAAATGACTTTTCTTGCCATTAGTAACAATTTCAATAAATTTTCAGGCTAGAGAATACATGGTCACCATGACAGATCTTGTCGTGACCGTAATTTGGGCTTTCCTCTGGCTGACTGCGGCTGCATCGTGGGCTTGGGGTGTGAACCAGGTAAGTACTGGGTTAGCTGTTAGATGATCTTATGTACCATATTCTTGCCTTGCCTGTCCATGACGATTATTGCAGTCACCATAAACGTTAAGTAAATAAACTCCCAAACACTCCCTACGCAATGGTGGTCACCCAACCATGACTGTATATAAACGTTAGTAATGGTGTAGATTTAGATTCAGTTCAAATGGCCAGTCTCCTACCCCTGACCTGATGGACGTTTGTGACATTTGCAGCCCATGGTTAGTAACTTCTCTAACTGTAACTAAGGGTTGATTTTTTATCTCAGGTGAAGACGTACAGTGACCCTGCGCAGGTCTGTGAATTAGATCCTGTCAAATCAAGTCGGCCGACTACAGATTCCGGTAACTGTCGATCCACGCAAGATATCGACTACACGTCATTGAATGCATCGGTCGCCTTCGCTTTCCTCAGCTTCGTTGTTTGGGTTGCAAACGTCTGGTTTGTATATAAAGAAACCCCCTATCATGATGACGGTACTCACCCCCCACCGACCCCTCTACTCAACAGTAGGAAGGACAAACTAAATCTCTTGTACTTACCATTGTTACAAATAGCTGTCAAACTTATGATATACTTAATTGATGCACATTGCCCATGATTAGAGCGCAATTTGAGTCATGAGTCACTGCTCAAGTCATGAGTCATCGCGGTGATTTGAGTCTCAATATTCAAGTCATGAGTGTGAGTCGGGAGTCCGAATATTATTTGAGTCACAAGTCCGAGTCATATTTGAGTCATGAGCCTGATTCATATTCGAGTCCGAGTCATATTCAAATCACGTCTAGAAAGGCCATGAAATCGAATTGGAATCTACAGCGCCACCTAGTGTTTTGTGTGTTGCGGCTTAATGGCCCTAGAACACCTCGGAATAATCGGGCATGGAATGGTCCCCCGCCCACCACCAGATACGCTACGAGTCGAACTGGATGAATTTGACTCATCATTCATGTGACTCGAATTTATCGACTCAAATCTTGAGAATGTGTTGCGATCTTCCAAATAATAATTTTTTACTACTAACTAATAATACAATAGACCGGTGTCTATCTACGAGCTCATTTCATTGGCGTTGCACTCCTAGTCCTTAGGGTCCGTGCATTTTTTTAGTATGACGTCATTGCGCCTCTCCCGAGATCGTGACGTCATTGCGGGTCTGGCCGGCTGATCATAATATTGCATCTGCATTTTCGTGCCCCCCCTCAGTTCCTGCCCCGTGTGGTCCTCATGGGCATACTTAAACAATTAGACTTACATATCGGTAGTCTTGTTATATCCATACACAAAGTGTGGCGCAGTGCATACGTCACCATACCGCGTCCTGACGTCGTCAAATTGGAGATATTCATGGTTAGTTGGTGCTTACGTTGCTATGAGTAAGCAGAAGCTGCTTAATTGAAATCTGCTGAATCATGCTGTGTTTGAAAATAGATAACCTTGGTAGTGTTATTGCAGTGTTTCGCGTAGTTTCTCACCGACTGCACCGACTATTATACCTCGTCTACAATTGTAGTAATAAAAGTTGTCGTCGTCGAGATGATTGTGATGTAATACAGCTACACCTATATGTGGTGTGACGTAACTAGCTTCAGCTTTGCAGCTCCAACTGTTTGCTGCGGTCAAACTAGAATACAGCTAGTGTATGACGTAACTCTGCCCAGCAGCACTGGAGCCTACGTTGCTGTAGATTTAACCTCCCCAGCAAACTCCTGACAACTCGAAGTCTCGGTTGACTGCGTTGCGTATTTTTCGCGATAATTGAAGATGGTAGACGTCCGCGTTGATATTTTATCGATCAATAGCCGAACAATCGCCAGACGGACGAGACTCGAGTCTTCTTACGTACATTACTAACATTTATGGTGACTTCAATATCCTGTCGAAAGTAGGTGTTGACGGGCGACGTAGACCTACATTGTTTGCGTCCGTACGACCAATGGCTCTGGGATTGCACAGACAGATGTATTCTATTATTACTGAAGAGTATAGTGGAGCCGATGGCGGACGATCAATAGATATTGTAAAGAAGATCACCACAGATTTAACGTCCAGCCTTAGTTTATTGAGAATTAGAACATTCACAAGCTTTCGGTGCTCCGCTCCTTCATCAGGTGAAGATGAGTAAATTGTTGAAATACTACAGACTTGTACTAAAAGTCCTCAAATTTAGGCCACAAGTAGTCCGCTTATATGCAAATCGCGCAAAGCCTGCAATTTTTCTAAACCTGGTGTAATCTCTTGGAAAATTACAATAAATATGATTCATATTTCAATATCCGTCATATTTATATGAATAAGAAATAGAGGACTGCTGATTTGAATCAGCACAAAACTCAGAATAAAAGTATCGCACACAGTGAGCAAACTATCATTCTTGAGACGAGTGCGAACGGACCGACAGTGAACGCATACAACGTCAGACCAAAGTTAAGAGGACCCCTACTAAATATGGCGATCATATCACTCGGCCAACTGTGTGGTCCCGATTTGTTCCATCCAAGGATAGGCTGTTGGCTATGTCCAAACCATAACGATATCAGTAGTACAAATTGAAGTAAGCTTTAATCAATGGAATGTATACAGAAAGTGGATTCAATCCAACAGACAACACAATACCGCCGCACAGCACGCTAGCATGAAACAAGTCTCGGTGTCCCGACTCCTTCGCTGGTCTGGAAGAGTAGAGAATTATTAGTCAATGCTAGAGGTCTGAATTGATGAGAAAATTAAGGGGTGTGGTTCACCACATGTGGTGTCTAGGGATGACAATACGGGGACTTCAGCTCAGCCGTGTCTGCCTTGAACGCAATATCTCAATAGACTCAGAACAAGTGTGGAATGAGTCACGTTGTTCTTCCGCGAGTGGGGTCTCATGGCATCTTGATTATTTGGAATTTATGGCGTTTTTCAACTACCAAGATCATTTACGCCGCCAGGTCGATGCTCACGGTATACGTGTCAATACTTCCAGTTTATAGCCCGGATCATTATTACAGTCTCGACTCTCCGCTGCCAAGCACAACCCTTCGTATTCCCAATACTGACTGCCAAGGACACTCACCATTTTTTTTCTTCGCTTGCCTTGTATCCGTTGCTATATATTGTCCTTGTGGTGGATAACCCCCTTGTGGGTAACTCCCTTGTGGTGGGTAACTCCCTTGTGGTGGGTAACTCCCATGTGGCAGGTAACTCCCTTGTGGCGGGTAACTCCCTTGTGGTGGGTAACTCCCTTGTAGCGGGTAACTGCCTTGTGGCGGGTAACTCCCTTGAGGTGGGTATCCACCTGGTAATGGAGGCTGATTCGGAGGGGGGTATGGCGGGGGTTGTTGATATCCTGCTTGAGGCGGGTGTGAAGCTTGTGCGTACCCTTGCGGGGGTGCGGCTGAATAGGGTGGGGGCGCACTCTCCATAAGTAGCCTATACGTAAATTAAGTAAATTTAATAGAACTGTCATTACATGGAGAATTGAAGACTTATATGAACAGAATTATTATACATCAGAAACTAAGGATGATCATCATACAGATATAACGTCCAGCCTTGGTTCCCAGTCAGAAAAATGCGACCGTCCCGTACGTGGCCCGTGTGTGGGATTGCCAACGCTTGCGCATGGAACGTCACGCGTCATGAGGCCCACACACCTTGTTAGTGAAATACCTGACCCATGTACATCTTTGCTACACATGATGGCCCATGCCGTATCGCACTCATGTGGGCCAGTTATGGCCCAAACACAGCCACGTGTACACTGGCCAGCGTTGCGTTTGCATTTCCTTAACCACAAACGGGCCACCAATGGCCATGCAAATTACAGCCACGCGCCAGACGTGGCCGTACGTAGATTTCTGATTGGGTTGGAGCTCCGAAAGCTTGTGAATGTTTTAATTCTCAATAAACCAAGGCTGGACATTAAATCTGTGGAATTTTCTTTACCATATCTATTGATCGTCCGCCATCGGCTACACTATTCTTCAGCATTAGAAACGAAATCAAAGTATTTGACGTCACACTTGTGACGTAACTTTTTAAAACAAGCTTCCAGCAGAGAACTACTCCTTCGTCAAGTGAAACAAACTGCGGCGACACTACTGTTTATTTTTGTCGATATCTGATCGGCCTCAATACGACTTGAATTTGTCTAATTGATCGCCATCGGCTCCCCTATTGCAAATCCATTATGATACAAACCACCCGATGGCTGTGAAGAACATGGATCAGGCCACTAAGCCGAGGCTGCTATTTCGCTGTCCTGATGTCTAGTCCGAACGAACGCTTCGCGTAACAACTGCTGCTCGCTCTATTCCCAATCTGTTTCTAAAACCGAGTCCTTGTTCGCGAATCATCCAACCAAAACAACAGATCACGTGACTTTATCGAAATGTTTTTTGTGTTCGGGGTCTATTGTTACGTATTTCGATAGCTTTCGACACGGTGATTGTTACGCACTCGTGCGTTGTCAACTTGTCATCCACTGATTGATTACCTTCGCGGGGTTTCTGTCTGACCTATGAAGGAAGCTTCCAGATTCGACTCCACAAATTCCAATCCGTTCCTACTCTACCTAGGCTGCCTGAGACCCGTAAGTATTGACTCGCGTATTGTAACCATAGACCTGGCATGTATATGACATTAGTATAGGGTTGTAAACGCCATAAATTCTACAACAACAGCAAAAACACTCTCGTTTGCCAGTAAACGTATATTCAAGTCATACAGAAACAAAATAGCCGCACTAGATACAATAGAACGGTTTCAAAGTTGAAGAAAAAGTTGACATGCTTCCCCAAATTAACATTGTAAATAGAATTCACCACAGATTTAAGTTCTAGCATTGAATTACTAAAAATTATAGCATTTGTGGTGAATCGATTCTTTGATCGACCATCTTCGGCCCCACCATGCAGATTTTGCATCGAGCTTTGGGTTTTTGAGAATTAATACTTACAAGCTTTCGGACTTCCGCCCCTTCATCAGGTGACGTAGTCCTTTGACCCAAAATATCTGCAAACAGGAATGGGCTCGGCGAGCCAATCCGGGCTGCATTTTGCATTTTTGACGCGCAAAATCCGGAAAGTATCCGGTTACGATGACGTCACAAACGGAAAAAAATCCCGAAACGACTGGGTATCGCATCATATATAACTCTGCTCCAAACTGGCTTGGGTTAAAAACTCAACCGGAGTCCATTTGAGTCAACTCCGTAAATCCGGATGCTGATCGGCACTAAAGCACAGAAATTAGCTGGCAATAGAAACACACGCCTTCAGTATAAACAGACAAACAGTGATTGCATTAGAGAACATAAATAAAACAGAATGTTTGAAGAAAGAGCATCAGTCCAGTAAACAGCAACAGAGCAAAGCAGCGCAGCAACCGAGTAAGAAGCAATCCTGTGAGTCCTGCTGTTGTTGCCGCCGACGGTCGGTCTCGTGCACGATAACTAGGAAAAAATATGAAGTCTTATGTCAAGGGTATCGCAGTTGAGGCCTCGCTCTCTGACCAACAGACTTCTACCAATTACAGTTGGTACACTTGAGGCATATACAGAATCCATGCGTGAAGAAAGCACACACGATAGGAATCTGTAGTATGTTCCAATTAACTGGACTGGACTTTCAATCACTGGTGACTTATTCTATCTATTACTATAGTAGGGTGGATCTCCGAAAGCTTGTGAATTACATTACAATGAACTGGACTGGACGATAAATCTGTGGTGACTTATTCTATTTACTACTATAATAGAGTGGAGCTCGGAAAGCTTGTGAATTATATTCCGCTAAACTGGACTGGGCGTTAAATCTGAGGTGACTTATTCTATCTATTCCTATTTGGATCGTCGGCCATCACCCAATATTCACCTCAAATCACCACACGAGTCAAAAGAGCGAGGTCAATTTTACTAGAAGCAAGCAAAAGAAATGTGCCAGCGGATCTCGCACTGGCCTCTATATATTCCCACCAGACGCTGCTTTCAATTGAGTTAACCCTTCGCGGAGTGATCTCTCGAGAGCGACGGTGCCAACAATAACAAAAACAACTCACCAACATTCTGCTTTCCCTGTCGTGTATCAGTCGGTATGTAATTCCCTTGTGGATGTCCTTGTGGCGGGTAGCCGCCTTGTGGCGGGTAACCGCCTTGTGGCGGGTAACCGCCTTGTGGCGGGTAGCCACCTTGTGGAGGGTACGGCTGATTCTGAGGTGGGTATGGCGCTTGCTGGTACCCTGGCTGTGGAGGATACGGGGGTTGTGGCTGTGGCTGTGGGTACCCCTGAGGAGGTCCAGCTGAATAGGGTGGTGGGGCAGACGCCATTATTAATCGCGGTAACAATTATTTAAATCTGTAAATACATTGTGATGATAAAATCGATATTAAATTTTACATTGTGACGTAAGCGTGACGTGATAAAGAGCTGTAAAAACACTGGTGGTAAAAAGACTTAGCGTCGATAAGAGAATGTGAGATTAAACAACTCACATAGACCGGCACGTTATTAGCCCCGTCTGTTTGCCGATCATTCTCCATCGAATGCCCTCATAGCACGTTCTCCTATCCCTAATGGTTCAATCTAATTTATTATCTTTCACCGAGTCACTATGCGAAGAAATTGCCGTCGGTGAGAATCTATTGCATGCTACGTGTTGCCACATAGACACAGAGTACCACCTTTGCGTAAGAATTTATGGCGTTTTCAAAAACCAAGGTCATGTAGCGATGTAGGGCCTATATACGCCATGCCAACGCTTAGTATTCGGTTCGACACCCTGCTCACAACCCTCCTAAAACTCGCCAAAGTAAATTAATCCATGCGAGGAAAGAATTCACGATGGTAGTCTCTAGCATATTGCCACAGAGAGTAGACCTTCCACCTCTACACACGATAGGAATCTAGCGGACTGCAGCCCGCACACTCTACTTGCGTACCAATACACGCAATAGCCTTACAGCATGTACAGTAAATTTCCACCCAAGCGCCTGAGCTAAAGACATTCCTTCACCTCGTATACTCACGAATCGTAATACGCACAATCGCCATAAGTGATTTACAACCCTGACTCACTCGTGTGGTATTAGCAGAACCGTGTCTAACCAACTGAAAATTTTGCCCACTCATTTGTCAATATAGCACACTGAGTAAACAGGGAAAACAATCTCGTTCGTTGGTTTAGATTTCTTCGTAAAACTGCGGTCAATAGACTTAATCCTCGTGCTTGTAGATCATTAATATAACTCGGCGGTAAAATTTCAACTGCTCGGCGGGCTGCTTGGTGTCGTTAGCGGCGTGGTGTCTTATTTTAGCGTCAAAACCCTTTGGCAATTTGGCGTGAAATTCGGCGTAACATTGCCGTCTATTCAGGATCATTTATTCTAGTTTTTAAAGCTTAAAATGGCCCGCACTACGGTCTTTCTCTGTAGATCGGAGTATATATCGATCGTCCGAATTAGTTCGTGCCACATATAGACCTGTTGTATATAGTATATACATCTCCTATACGTGCTATAAATCTAACTGCTCTTAAGTCTAAACACTATCTTAGTCTAAACACTGTCTAACCCTCAAAAATAGAGCTTATCTGAAGCGTCTTACTGTTTCTATCTCTCTAATATAACATATCTAATAATAATAAGTCTTACTGAATACAGATGTATCCTGTAAGCCCGACAGTCTTATCTCTCTGCCATTATATAGTATGTAGGCCTACTCTGTGAGTCTGTGTGGCAACACGAATTACGGTACAGATTCCTAACGTAAGTGCTTTCCTCACTGATTGATTCTATGCTACTGAGCAAGCCCCGCATTTCTAGTTTGTGAAATATTGATAAAATTCGACTGTGTTTAAAGCCAAGTGTTCTAAATCGGTATATTACACCTACCTCGTGTTTACTGTGCGTTTCTCCTAACGATTACGAAATCAAAACACGGGATCACGGGTTTTATTTGAAGAGTTGATTTATGGCGACACGTGATATCGCTTTAGGCTGTTTTCGGATTGGAGATGTTTCGGATCTCGTCACTTCGCGACCGTCCACTATGTTTACAATAACCGACCACTATACGTCTGACAGTGCATTAAAGTCACTCATGTAATGGCTAGAAATGCTTGGAAACGTCCAGTCTTGCTTTATCGAGACTTATAACATTCATATATATAATATATTGTAAAGAAGATCACGACAGATTGAGCGTCCAGCCTTAGTTTATTGAGAATTAAAACATTCACTAGCTTTCGGAGCTCCGCTCCTTCATCAGGTGAAGATCGAATGGACGCTTCACAGTATCTATTGGTCGTCCGCCATCGGCTCCACTACACTATTCAATATATATATATATATATAACATTGGGAGATCCTCTTCTTCATCAGGTGAAGATGGAGTCTCAATTCTCAATAGACCACTCGCCATCGGCTCCAATACTCTTACGTGGCTAGCTGGAAAGTCTGACACAGGGAATAGCTATTTCAAAACACATAAATTCACTCCAGCAATACGGTATTCCGCCTGGTACTGGCCTACAGTTACGTGCTAAGTAACCAAACACTTAATCACTTAGTTAAAATAAAACTAAATTCACTCCAGCAATACGGTATTCCACCTGATGCTGTCCTACGGTGTGATAATTGAGCGCTAAGCCTGACTGAATGACCAGTATATACACACTCGAAGTTGAATCATTTAGCATGAAAATGCTCGGAAAATACCTATCACATGACCGAAGAGCGTATTACAACAGCAACTCGTCGGTTACATGTCACGCGTTCTCTGATGTTTCATATTTCGGTCTCGAGTGTCGCCTTCTTCCGGAATTAATAATCTGTTGCGAGCCAGCTGGCGGTCTCAAACAATGAAAGACTGCGTATGCCATGCGGTTTCTACGCTGGAAGATCTCGCACTAGATCTAACTTTACGCATATATACGGAATTACAAATTCTAGGCCACAAAACCCTCTGGCATGCTGTTAAGTTGTTGATGACCACGTTTGACGCATGAACGACTCAGGGCAAAACCTATTCACGTGATCACATTTTCTATGAATAGGCTAGACGTAGGTTCGGAATAAACCAACAAATGCAGTTAAGATATTTTCTAGGCCATAAAACGTTGGTACATCGTCGCCTAAATATAGCGTAGGACGTAAAGCGTCTCGAATACAATTTCCAGTCCGACGATTCAAGGCCTATAGACTTCAAACTCTGTCTCTAGAGTTGGCGTAAGGTGGCGTACAGGCCAAAAAAACCTACCTCACCACAGATCTATACACTGATCTTAAACCACGTAGCATTTAACATCTACGGCAGGTCGGCGACGAGTCTGACGACGCAAGGAAAAACCTTTACGCCAATGCCCCCATACAGTATATAAGGGAACTTGGGCTGAACCTTCAAACAGCATTACATTTTCTAGGCCACAAAACGCTTGTATATCGTCGATTAGCAGCCTAGTTCGCTTGAAAGAGTCCTTACTACTGCTTATGAGCTGTTGTGCGCTTATCCTATCAATCGCTAGATCGATCATAAGGAGGGGAAGAGCGACATCACGAAGTCTCGATCACGGCTCGAATGGAATTATCACATCAAAAATACAGCGGGTCGACCGATTACATAAATCGGTATCGCCCGTCAACCCAGTGACGATTGAGACTGACATTATTAGGATAGGATGTCGCCTAAATGAAAAAATTCGGTGTACACAGAATCAATATACGAGGAAAGTACCTCACGCGATAGGAATCTAAAGCATATACAGGGTGTGAGTGTTGCCTCGAAGACGTACAGAGTACCACCTATATGCCTAAGAAAATACAAACAGGACCTAATATCGGCCTCGCTAATCATCGGATGCTAACTGATTTTATTGGCGTGTTTGGCAACACGCAACATGTCATATCTTACAACAGTAGGGTAATTTCCTCGTATTTCACTTGTAGTGATATGCATGACTACGCAGGATCCTTGACCCGATGCCGTACTCGTCATCTTCGGTGCACTCTTGGTTTACGTTCGTATCGTAATACATATGAAAAGGAAGTCTACGCCTTCTTAGCCGTATAGCTACCCTCCTATAGAGAAGAAAGCCTCCGCTCGGCTACAACACTACATCACTGGACTGACTTTCTTACGCAAAGGTGGGTACTCTGCGTCTGTGTGGCAACGCGCAACATTGCTACAGAGATCTTTATCGTGGGTTGGCCCACCGCCTTCCTCACATTTCGATTATATACAAGCCCTTACTTTGGGAAAGATTAATACACCTCCCCCTCTTTACAAATATGCCATATTATCTATACATCAGCGATCTATGGGAGGTGTTAAAGAACACCCAGACACACAACCTATCCATCTGGTTCTACTCACCTAACTGACGACGTGTGCCTTGACAACAGACTTGCCTTCCTCACATTTCGATTATATACAAGTCCCTTACTTTGTGAAAGATTAAGATTGCCAGGGTGAGGTCTTACTTTAGCTAATCATTGATTAGTCACATGATCTGATACAAAGATAACGTCACAAACGAACGTGAAGACCTCTATGAGTTAATAATTAGCGAGGTATTATTACCTTTGCGCTGTGTGAGAGTTATGTACAGTATGTTTAAAATAGAATAATTCACAACAGTGACGTAGCCTACGTAAGTTTTAAAGATGAAGTTATTACAGCAGGCCCTGGAACTTAGTTGCGTCAATAACTGGGGAGTACGAAACAGTGATGACTAGCCTAAACGCCTGGTCACTCGAAGATATAGATCGACCGATATTGATTTTTTTAAAACACTATAATAGGCCCGTCGCAGGGTTATAATAATGATCGATAATCGAAAATTCAAGGCAAACGGTAGATTTTATATCGTATTTTCGTCGATATATCGACTGTTTTGAGGCCGATATCCAATATCGACTTCCTCGATTAACTATAAACGGTCGAATATTTGCCTTAGCGATAAATCGGTCGACGCCGTCCTCCGTATATGAGTGTCCGTGTATATGATCCGAGACCCAGGATGAGTAATGGGTGGTCGTAGGCCATGTCATCCATTCCTGTACAAAGCGCCCAATAGAGTGAATGGTGTGAAGAACTTTGATGAGGTCACCCAACAGTGGTTGTGTGCGGCAGACCGTGACGTCTAGTCCGAAGAAATAAACCATAGAGCTGCAGAGTATCGGAGCCGGATATCTGACTTAACCACTGAGTTATTCGAATCATTGCGATCCGATCCACCGTAACACTTGAGTAACTCGGCATGTTTATTTTTTGTCTGCAGACTGCATTTTGCAAATTTGCATCAAAGGGAAGTGTCGGAAACTCGAAATTCCTTCGGCAGAGCGTATCACAGTATTAGTCGCTGATTGCCACGCAGTCAAGTAGAGTGGCTCTATTCAAGGTATTGGTACTGATTTACCGCGTGAAAATTTGAAAAGATTTGCCGTGTTAATTGACCACACATTCAACGCGTGTTAATTTTGAGACGATTTCTGCTAAAAATTAACAAGTATGTTTGCATAAAAGCCACTGATTCAGCGTTATTCGTCGCCTAAATGTAGAAATGCGCTTATTATGCCTTTACTGGTTAGACTCTGATCGGGGTTGAAGAACTATTTGAAGCATTATCTTCATATTTTATCTTACACTGGTAGTAAGTAATTGAAATTTTGAATTGAATTGAGGTGCTGATAATGTCGCTTACGCTCTTGTAAGCGCCACTAACCTGCCTAATAGAGCAGCTGCGGATATCAATTTCAACGTGACCGGAATTCGAATCCAGCAGCCTCTTGGATTTGGTGGCAAGTGCCTTCTGACAATTTCACTACCAATCCAGACAGATTTCTTGCGTAAGGTTATATATTGTTTGTATCTATCTCAGTGTAGGTAGTGGTATAAGTCATGGGTGTCTAGTTTTTTTGGTGAATTTTGGCTAGAGAGCGTTGCTAAACATGACATTTTATGAGGATTGGAAATTGGAATGATGATTTGCATACGATTAATTATTTAATTAATTATAAATTATTTGGTGTATTCTTCTTGCCACTAGGCGATAAACAGACCGGACTGCAGATTAAGTGGACTACTAACAGACCCAACAGGCTCGAGGGCTTCAAAATTGTCAGAGATTTTCCTGAACTTAGTCGAGTGCTGTTCGTTCCTGCCGTCTCGTACGTAAATTACACTATTGTCGTATTATTAATGCTGTCATAACGTTAACTTTCTTTGAAAATTTTACGCTGTCCGCGATTTCGTTGTCTGCCGTTTAGTATCGGAAAGGTTGCCTGATTTGCTGTAGCCTGCTTGTTGGCATTGATAAACAGCCGCACATCCCTTCGTTTCGTTTGAGTTACTTTGCGGACTGTTGCCGAATCGAACAAAATCTAAAATCTGAACAATTTTCTGTAGGATTAATTGGATTTCTCATCTCATTTTTCAAGATGACGAGTGACAAGAGTGCGTCTTTCCAGAAATTTCTCGACGAACAACAATATACAAGAAACAGCATCTTGCGATACGAAGTCATCTTCGGAAAGGATCACATCAGTCCTGGCGGTGAAAATTCCGCTGAGGTGAAATAATTTTAAATTCGGAATCGGAGCTCAAAAATCTGCCTGACAGATTGATTTATTGCTTTAATTGTGAGTCACCACAGATTTAGCGTCCAGCCCAGTTTATTGGTATATTATATACTTATCCAGTCCAGATCTTCACCTGATGAAGGAGCAGAGCTCCGAAAGCTTGCGAATTATATACCAATAAACTGGACTAGACGTTGAATCTGTGGTGACTTATTATATCTATTACTATTTGAATCGTCCGCCATTGGCTCCACCGTTTTTCGTTTAATTGTGAGGACATACGCAAAACACTGTCTAGCAAGGAAGCTACAGATACCATTTTAAACGTCTTTGGGGCCTACCAATTTCATGGGCTATACCATTACCACCACGAAGCAGGAAGTTGGAAATACTCTGAAATTGTATCATTTTTCAGGAGTTCTGCGGTCTCTTGCAACTGAAGGAAGGTCAGAAAGTCCTCGACGTAGGCTGCGGAATCGGAGGGAGTGCTTTCCACTGCGTGAAGGTAACATATAAAATCTTTGAAAATTTGATTCTTGTGACTAATGAAGCTGTTGTTTAGAAATATGACGTAGATGTGACAGGCATCGACTTATCGTCTAATATGATCGCAGTCGCCAAAGAACGACAGAGAGAATACGGGATTGAAAAGGTGAAATAGACTTGCCGAATTTGCTCAGAAACTCGGTATCTAAGTAAGTTAGATGGGATGGTGTTTCAAGTTTCAACCACCCTCTCTTTCTCTCTCTCATAGTTTCATTGAAAATTATCTATCGACCTATCCTTCAACCCTTTCTGTCCCACCTCAAACAGCTGACTCGATGGCCTGATGGTCGTATCGCTGTTTGACCTTTCAGAATATTTGGTGAACTTTCTCAATGTTAATAAACTTCTCTCTCTCTCTCTCATTGTTTCATTGTCAATTTTCTGTCCAGGCTCATTTTGATGTCGCCGACGCTTCAACGGTGGAGTATCAAGATGAAGAGTTTGACGCTATCTTCAGTCGAGACACGATACTTCATATTGAAAATAAACAAGAACTGTTCAGGCAATTCTACGTGAGTTTGACCCGAATTTTCTCTGAAAGTTTGTCATTTTTTGCCTTCAACTCCCATTTAAAGTAGCTTTTACAGAACCGGTATATATCATGACAAAGTAGACTTCGTAAGGAAGGGCGTATCGAATCGTTTGCATTTCCTAATAGGAATCAAATTGTTGTTGTTGTTTTGAATTTATGGCGGTTTTAACCCTACTTAGGTAATATATGCCAGGTCAATGCTTAGTATGTGGGTCAATACTTCTGATTTACAGCTCGGATCCCTATCACAACCCTACAACCCGATCAGAAGACTTCTCAACCAACAGAAGACTTCTCAACCAACAGAATCATTCTCTCTCTCTCTTTTCTCATAGAAATGGTTGAAACCTGGAGGTCGTCTCATGATTACTGACTATGTTTGTGGACCACACGAGGGCCACTCGGACGAATTCAAACGTTACGTCACACAACGAGGATACCATCTCCTCACAGTGCCACAATATGGAAAAGTTCGTATCTTGAAATTAATGAATGAATCCATTCCCCGTGAACACAGTGTTCCCCGTGAGCACAGTGTTCCCCGTGAGCACAGTGTTCCCCGTGAGCACAGTGTTCCCCGTGAGCACAGTGTCTCCCGTGAGCGTAAACGTAAAGTAAATTTTTGAACCAATTTCAGGAATTAGAAAAAGCCGCGTTTTCAAATGTCCGAGCAATCGATAAAACCGAGTCGTTCAAGGAAATTTTAACAAACGAATTGCAAAAATTTACTGCAAAAAGGGATGAATTTCTCAAGGTATTTAAAATTTTTAGTAACTATTTACACTTAGTCAGATAGACCGATAATTTTATTTATCTCACCCAGTAATTAGACATTAGACGTTCTGCTATTGACTAGAACTGACGACGAGGGTTCCAAGGCTTTTCTCATTCGCTCTTCTAAACTAATATTACTCTTTATCTCATATCTCTTTTTCTCTCTCTTAAGAAATTCTCATTGGAAGATTATGATGCAATAGTACAAGGCTGGAATGACAAACTGCGGAGATGCGGGAAAGGAGACCAGAGATGGGGGTTGTTTTACGCAGAAAAGTCATAAAATTTCAACTCCACTTTAGATTCGGTGCGACATACGTGCAATATGAACAGAATAGAAACGTTTATGCCTTTATGTGCGTTTTGTCATCAAGAGTGTAGGCCCCCAATACAGTGGTGTTGGGCCCAGCGGCAAGACCCTTTCGTAGCCTAAGGCGATAATGTTGGCGCCTAGCATGGCGGCTGCGGATAACAATCTTAACGTCTTCGGCGTGACGAGGCCGGGATGGGAATGCATCGTCACAGATATGGTGGATAACGACTTGAGCATTGCGTCACCAACCCGGAAAGGGTCAACCTTATTTAACCTCAACGTCCCAGGCTGGTAGCCTGATTGGGAGACAGGATTCAGATAGGAGTTGTCGGTTACGCACCACTAGTTGCGCAGAATCTCAATGGTTTGTCATCTGTTCATGAGCATCATCTAGCGATGAAATATAATTCCTTCACGCTCGATTGCACATGTCACTCAGTAAGACATCATTCAAGGAATTAACTTCGCGTATCTCCAGCTACTGGATATGAATTTCAGCAGGTATTCTTTCTCTCGTGGCTGTGGTATCTCTTGGTTTGTACATATCTGAATTTTTTAGGTTTATCTCTGCTCTCAGTAAAGCGAGAAAGCCAAGTCCAATACGGTGAGTTATTACTAGTGTAGGAAGCTCGGGACTTGGAGCCATAGGAACTATGGGGCTAGAGTCTCCCTGACCCCAGTATTCAAACCGTGGTAGGGCTGTAAGGAATGCCAAACGAGACTCTGAAAATTCCACACAAAAAGTATGGAACGTTCCCTTAACTGGAAGTAGCAGCGCACAAAAATACGCCACGTTTCTGCATTGTTTGCATACTGGCCTGACAGTGCCCTGTCAACTCCGTGCAGTTTATCTGTCTCGCTATACCCCTTTTCCTGACCCCCTGAATCCTACCCAAGCTGTGACCTTATCCATAGGAAGGAAGATCCCGTGAACAGTTAGTAAACATGCTTTGTTAATTATGTCGTACATTCCCTCCCTCTCTCTGCCCAGACTTCTTGTGTCAACTGATTATTCTCTCTCTCAAAACACACGGCTTCTCATATGATATGATAATGGTCAGATTTCAGTTCAAATCCTTTATTCATTCACAGAGAAGCGACGGCTCTTGTTGCGTCTGGACCGCCGACGTTGATATCGTTGGGAGGCGGCTATCCGAACCCGAACACCTTCCCGTTCAAATCACTCAATGTTGAGTCTAAGGATGGGAATAAATTCACTTTGGAAGGCAAAGAATTGTCGAGAGCGTTGCAATACACTGAAAGCAGCGGGTAGGAATTATATAAATTATTTCAAATTTTCGTTATGATGATTAAATATGTATACTGTGACAGGAGCAGGCATTGTTTACTATCATCGTAGATATCGTGAAGAAAACCCAGCACAGATTTACCATATCTAGCTTTGGTTCATTGAGAATTATTATCCTACTTAAGTAGTATAGTGAAGCCGATGGCAGACGATCAATTGGTATCATAAAAGAAATTCTCTGCAGATTTAACATCCAGCCTTGGTTCGTTGTAAATTATTACCCTGCTCAAGTAAGAATATATTGAAGCAGTTGGCGGACGATCAATAGATATTGTAAAGAAGATCATCACAGCTTTATCGTCCAGTCTTACTTTATTGAGAATTATAACATAAATATAGGCTATATACTGTGAAATGAACGAGCATTGTTTATTTTCGTCCTTATCTCATTTTTGCTGCATTTACACAGGGTCACATGATGCCAATGTTGGCTGTGTGCATGAATTTTAAAGTTCCTATTTTTGTCAAAAAAAAAAAACAACAAATTTCCGTCCCTTGTTTTCACGTATTTTTTCAGGTTTCCAACTTCCCTATTTTGATTTTTTTTGGTAGATTGTTGCTTTTTAAGCACATTTCAGCACTTTCTAATCAAATTCTGTGACTTCCTGACATGGAATAATGTGCAATTTTGTTCGATAAATCAGCCTTTTTCTTTAGAATCGCAGACTTGAGATCATGGTTGTCAAAGATTCATAAAAAATATCACGACTCTCCGCTCCAACAAAGCGGAGATCTCAACTTTTGCATCACAAGCGGAAGTCAAGACGGTTTGATGAAGACTTTTGAGATGTTGTTATCACCAGGAGATAACGTGCTCGTGGAGGATCCGCTTTACTCTGGGACTCTTGCAATTGTGAGTCAACAAACAGCGTAGCCGATCAGAAAAAGAAAGGGTATATAAATAAATAATGTCACTACCATAGGCATCAACTCCAGGCGTGGTCGGCACGCCAGGAAATTCTGGACAACGAATTGCGAAGACGCAAGCATGAAGCACGTGTTCGTTCGCAAACCCGCTCGCTACTTTCTTTGAACTTCCGGATGTTTCATTTCCTGTTTATGACACAGCGTGAACCGTCCAATAGCGTCGCCATTAACTCTTCAGATCTCAAATGTAAATTTATAGTAGAATATGGTGAAGCCAATGGAGAATGATCACCATCCTTTCTTTATTGAGAATGATTGCCAGCCTTCCTTTATTGAGAATTAAAACATTCAAAAGCTTTCGGAGCTCCCCATCGTTGAATCCGCTCTGGTGAATCTTCTTTACGATATCTACTGATCGTTCTCCTCTTTTTATTCAGGAAATCCACTTTGTTTTTCAGCTGAAACCTCTCCCTATTAATCTCGTCGCCGTCAAGACAGACGCGCTTGGTTTGTTACCGGACAGTTTATTGAAAGTATTAAGTAAATGGGACCCGAAAGATGTCACCGATCCGAATTCGGACATCCCAAAAGTACTTTACACCGTTCCAAACTGCGGGAACCCAACCGGAGCGTCAGCTTCGGAAGAAAGAAAGAAGAAAATATATGAGGTATGCTTGTTAGTAGGCCCGTCTATGTCTGTACCGTCTTGACTCATTGTGATAGTGATATCGGGTATAAACAAGAAATATTGAGATTTCTATAAATATTCCCGCGATTCCGGACCGAGTCAAACCAAAGACTTCAGAATAAACCTTTACACGTCTGCTTGGCAGTCAGTATCAGGGGATGTGTGGAGGGTCATGGCTGTGATGGTGGGAAGGGGATCGGCAAATGACGTACATGACGTTAGTAGGGTTGAAAAACTTTGAAGGTGTGCCAGTGTTCATGATTTTAACCCACCGACCTGTCCCTATTCACATTTCAGATCGCTCAGCGATACGATCTCGTCATTATAGAAGACGATCCATATTATTTCCTTCAGTTTCATAAGGTGAGTGCGTAGGTACAAGTCAGACACTAGGTGGTGCTATAGATATCAATTTGAAATTTCCTTCGAATAAACTTGAAGCTCTTGATGAGCGGTTCCTGTCTGTGTGTCTTTATGGTCGATCCATGCCCTGGTGACCCCTAACCTTTGACCTTTACACTTCTTTGCTCACAGGATACCGCACCAAGCTATCAAGCACTTGACACCGATGGCCGAGTGATCAGGAGTGATTCAATGTCCAAGGTACGAATGGTCATCTGCGCCAGCCCTACTGACAGTACGTCTCGCGTTCAATTCTCGGGACTGCATCGCACGAACGATGTTAAATATGGTTCCTGTAGCTTCCTCGCAAGTGCAGAGCGGTGGCGCTTGACTATGATAGCTTACCGGCTCCTTCGGTACCTCCTTGTCCAGCCTGCATATGCACTTCATGCACGCATGCTGTGTGAATGCAGCAAAAACCAAATATGGACGAAAATAAGCTATGTCCTTTCCTATTCAGATTCTGTCGTCTGGGATTCGACTCGGTTGGATTTCTGGTGCTAAGCCATTCATAGAGAGGATAGTTTTACACCAACAAGCCAGCGTTCTACACTGCAGCACACTTTCACAGGTAGGTGGACTCTCATTCTCTCTCTCTCTCACACACACATTTGACCTCATTTTATGTGCTCTTCAAGTCAGGTAGGTTGATACCTACCTATCGGATACTATTGGGGAGGGGCACATTGATTTGATGAAGTAATTCGAAACGCAGTTTTCGAATTATGACTTATTTGATTTGCGACAATTTAAAACAGCTCCAGCGCTTTAGATGCTCCCAAAGAGCAACACCTTCCTATTCCTGGAACCACCCCTATCATTTCCGGCTGGATCTACCCATTTGTAGCAACCCCGAACATTTCTGCCAGATTCACGACTGGGTAAGGTCGATAAATAAATGAATAAATTTGTCTTAATGCAGGTACTCGCCATCAAGTTGCTTGACCTTTGGGATTTGAAAGGTTTCGAAAACCATTTAGAATCGATCCGAAAATTTTACAAATCTCAACGAGACATTGCGATATCTAGCGCTACCAAGTGGTTGACCGGTCTAGCGGAGTGGAACGTTCCAGAAGGCGGAATGTTCCTGTGGATTCGAATCCCGAAAGTACCGGACACACGTGAGATGATCATGAAACGAGCGTTGGAGAAAGAGGTCATTATCATTCCTGGAGGATGTTTCTCAGTAGCTGAGGCCGAACCGTCGTCGTTCTGTAGGATTTCCTATTCCTCGTCAACTCCGGAGGATCTTGATGAAGTGAGAAATTTAGAGAATTATCTTAGTTGGGTGGATTCAGCACATAAGGTCAGTTTCTGATCTGAGATTAACTTTATTCAGAGATTGCTGATCGAAGATTAAATTTAATCAGAGGTTAAATTTAATAAGAGGTTGCCGATCAGAGATTAAATTTTATCAGAGATGGCTAATCATTGATTAACTTTAATCATAGGTGGCTAATCAGAGATTACCTTTAGTCGTAGGTTAATGATACGAGGTTAATTTTATTCAGCAAATATTTTTGCTCAAAATTTAGAAAAAACTGGCAGTTAAAAAATCGCCGGTATCTCGTAGACTATTCATGGAGGGGGTGTTGGGGGTTCCTTCTCTCCTACCTTCTGCCGTGTCTAGCGACAATTTTCGTTTTGTCTATGACGTCATTATGCTTACAGGGTATTAGAAGACTCTCAGAGGTTATCCGGGAGGAAATTGAATGAAGAATTTATTCTTGGTTTCGGCTGGACTGCAGAGCTGAATTCAGACCGGTCGTTAGTGGGCGCTAACACTCATTCTACAATTACAATGTGCAATACAGTATGGGCTTGTCAGTTGGTCGAGTGGCTTGACTTTCCGCCTTCTGATCGGAAGGTTCCTGGTTCGATTACCGACCGAGTCGACCGAAAAACTTTGAAAATAGACGTCCATTCATCATCTGTTTGGCAGTCAGAGGAGTGAGGGCGGTTGTGGTTGTGATTCGGGATACGGATCGGAAATGACGACATGCGTACTAAGCATTGTCGTGACCTATCTAAATGCAAGTATAGTAGCAGATACCTAGTTACCTAGAGTAGGCCATGGTTGATCTAAATACAAGTAAGTGCTAGTGTCTCGGCGATGCATTGCTTCAGTCTTTGTGCATACTGTATATAGAATCTTCAGGCAGGATCAATAAGGCAGGCAACAAATCGTTACTCAGTCTGGGTTTTTGGCTAATTAAAAATGCCACGTCATGGTACAATGCATATATGTTTCCGTCGCGAATCGGCGGCCCGGCGCAGGATTTTCGCTAAAATACATTACGTGTTTAAAATGTCACGTCATCCAAGAGTTCAATTGCTTCTGTATCCTGTTTTGGGAAGTTTCCGGCGCTTTTCTGACATCCGACGATGGCTATTGGTTCAATACATGACGGTTGTCGATGTTAGTTTACGGTCTAACCTGATCTGGGCGTGGTGTTCAGTTAACGTCCCGTGTGTTTTGTATAATTTTTCTGCGTTGCTCAAATGTCACTTTGTGATTTGAATAGAGACTCGGGTGACGTCACGTTGGGGATGTGTAATATATGAGAAGAGAATTACGTGCGTAGTTAGTGGAGCTCGTGACATCCACCCGATCAATGCGCCGGGTTCGAATCCTGGTCGCAGACCGCAGCTGCTAAGCGCCAACGTCACAGAGTTAGTGTAGAAAGTTGGTGGTGGCTTAGAAGAGTGTGAGCACACGTCAGCAGGTCAGCAGGTCAACGAGTTAATGGATTCGAGTGGTACCCTACTCACACACCCGCCTATGTAGCAGTTATTTCGCGCTCAGCGTCAGCTGTTGCGAGAGGGGTTCTTTTTATTTCGTCATTCGGACAAGGAGACGTTGAGCTGTCGCTATGAGATCAAACAGGCCGTTAAATGGGTTAAGCGTGGAAAAGTCACGCTTGCATAAATCAACGTCTCCTTCCCTGAAACGGCAACATTTGTCTCTTGCAGTTTTTTGAATATTTTGATAATAGAGACAGCGTCTGGAAATGGATTACGACAGGTAAGCTCGAAGAAATCGTCCAAATATTAGATATTGATTTATGTAACTTTTATATAAATTGATGCGTGGCGCGTACGGAATGGATATGCGAGCATGTCCGCACGATACGAATCTATAGCGTGTTGCGCATAGCCGCGACGACACGAGCCGCCCCCTTCGACAAAGAAAATGCAATACAGTGGGGCCTAATGAAAACACACATATATATATTGGCATGCAGGGCGATATCCCGGTAATCTCTTCTCCTAGGAGTGGAGCTAGAACAACAGGACAAAGGTCACTTTTCACGGTCGGATGCAATTTTTGCAGGGTGATATCTCGGTAATTATACGGCTTTGAGGCGAATGATTTATATTGCCGAAGTCAGCGCAGAAATCTCTATAATATGAGCCAAAGTTGTTTTTACCAATTTAGATGACCTTTAACCCGATCGCGGGCCTCATGTAATCAATCTTTCATCCGTTTCACAGATTCATTTGCGAGGTCAGCAAGAAAAGAGGTAACAATTTGCTCAGGTAATGAATTACACTTAGAAAATTGATATCGTAAAGAAGCCTTGGTTTATTGAGAATTATTACCCTACCTAAGTAAGAATATATTGAAGCCGATGGCAGACGATTAAGATAGATATCGTAAAGAACATTCACAAGTTTTCGGAGCTCCGCTCCTTCCATCAGGTATAGGAAGGATAAGATATCTATTGATCGTCCTCCATCGGCTCCATTATATATTCTTCAATTTAAAAATCACACATTTAAAATGATAGCACAGTGCCCGCGATAATACCTGCTTGAAAACAGACCAATGGGGCTTCGAATGACGCTGTTTAATATCAGGAGCCGGCGAAACCATTTCTCGCTTTAACCCGTGCAAAGCATCAAGTGGACTAATCGCCTCTCTCTCTCTCTCTCTCTCTCTCTCTCTCAGGGTATTATCAAAGATCTGTTCAGAAGGTTCACCATCTCAGATTTCGTTTGGAGGTGGCCTACCAAACGCCACCACCTTCCCGTTTGAATCAATGCAAATCAAAGTGAAAAATGGGATTGAGTTTAAACTAGAAGGTAAAGACATGGTGCGGGCGTTACAATATGGAGCTTCAGAAGGGTGAGTCATACCGCTTTTAGGCTAATACTAAGAAATGGCCACCGGGTGTCGTGAGAGAGACAATATATGAAGGGTGAGCCACACCACCTATTCTATAGGGTGGGGATAAAAAAGGTGACGTAAGTTGTTTTCCGGGTTTAAAAACTTCTAACCACTCGACAAAAAGTTACAATAAACGGCAAATCTAGTTAGTGAGATTCTGGGAGGTTCCGGGTTCGATTCCCGACCGAGTCGAACCAAAAACTTTACAATTTATATCCGTTCCTTGTCTCCTTGGCAGTCAGTGCTGAGTGTTGTGTTTGTGATAGCGTTCAGGTTATAAACCGGAAGTAATGACTTGGCCTGCGTTACCATAGTAGGGTAAATGCCATATATGCCAAAAATACCATCTCAAGTGTTTAAATTGAAGCAAAATTGAACTACACTACATTTCCAAATCTCCATTTCATGTTCGATCTCAGTTTCAATTTCAATTTCTTTAAACAGTGTCGCTGAACTTCGAGAGTGGTTTCTACGCCTTCAGAAAAGATATCACGACCCACCGCTTATGAGAGAGGACAAGTTGGGCTTGATTGTAACTGTAGGCTGTCAAGATGGACTGTCGAAAGTCTTCCATATGTTGCTCTCCCCTGGCGATAACGTATTGGTGGAATCGTTGATATTTCCGGGGACCTTGGCTGTGGTGAGTTGAGAGTTGTTAGGGATGGGCAACTTTAAATCGAATATTCAGAATCGATTCGAATCGCAAGTGATTTGATTCGATTCGACCACTAATTTCGGGTATGCCGAGCATCAACATCTGGTGTAAACCCTTGCATTTTTGAATGACCTTAGCCGTCAGATACTTTGTGCGCACGGGACAGAGGAGCATATCTATCGTAAATGATCGTCCACCATCGGCTACTATCAATATAATACCTTTTCCTGCGCGACAACATTCTTTAATGTCCGATGGATGACTGTTTTGTGTGGACTTACAGATCAAACCTCTCCCTGTCAAACTTCTCAGCGTTGAGATCGATGAGGAAGGTATAATACCGGATCAGTTATTGAAGGTATTGAGCAAATGGACGCCAGAAGACGCAAAAAATCCCAATTCTGACATCCCAAAAGTTCTCTACACCGTCCCAAACGGAGGAAACCCGAGTGGCAGTACTGCTACAGCTGAACGGAAGAAGAAGATATATGAGGTTGGAGTAAAGCCTTGTTCACATTGATTGTACATCTTTGTTTGTGCTAATGGCGCTCGCTGCGCTCGGCGTTGAGTCCAGCGTCTCGAAATTTTACGCTCGCGTCAATATCTTGACTCGTGGACTCGAGGAAAGGACACACGGCACAGTGGTCCCCCGTGGCAGTGTTCCCCGTGGGCAGTGTTCCCCCGTGGGCAGTGTTCCTCGTGGGCTTTGTTCCTCCGTGGGCAGTGTTCCCCGTGGAAAGTGTTCCCCCGTGGAAAGTGTTCCCCCGTGGAAAGTGTTCCCCGTCGAAAGTGTTCCCCGTGGGAAGTGTTACCCCGTGGAAAGTGTTCCCCGTGGGAAGTGTTACCCGATCGCGTTTCCCGTCACATAGTGTGACGTCACGAGTTGGAACACCTCCTCTGGCTGGCTTCGTCACAGAGGATTGGAATTTCTATAGCGTGTTACGTGTAGACACGCACAGAGAGTGCTAACCCCTGTTTAAGAAACTGCATCCTCACATCCTTATGACTTCAAGTATGTTTTGTCAGATTGCTCAACTCTACAACCTGATCATCATTGAGGACGATCCGTATTATTTCCTACAGTTTCAGAAAGTAAGTGCCAGTACTACCTATAAATTGCTACTTGGTAGTTAATCGATGGCCCCTCATGTGGTGGCGCACCTCGTGCTATGGCGCCTCATTCCGCGTCATCATCACCAGAACGGCAGATTTCCTCGCTTTCCAGTTCCGTTTCAGAAAAGAAACTAGGTTGCCTGAAAGTTAATCGCTGGCGCGGTGGCGTCTTGTGTCGTGGCGCCTCCTTGCCGTGGCATCTAAATGTGACGGCTCGTCCTTTCTTTTCAAGACATTGATCTCTTTTTATCTCTCTTTATTCGAGGAAGTTGCACCAAGCTACCAATCGATGGATACGGATGGGAGAGTTATTCGCGGCGATTCGCTCTCAAAGGTGAGTAGTCTGAGCACATAATGAACTCAGAGAGAGAGAGAGAGAGAGAGAGAGGAGAGAGAGAAGAGAGAGAGAGAAGAGAGAGAGAGAGAGAGAGAGAGAGAGAGAGAGAGAGAGAGAGAGAGAGAGAGAGAGAGAGAGAGAGTCTATAAAGGTAGTTTAAATAGAGCGATTACGTTGCCCGAGTTTTGGACGCTCCGGTGAGTCTTTTGTCACCTTATAATGTACGCGGTTGGAAACCAGGTTTAAAGCCCACGCATATCGTATGATGTCCGGCTGTCTGTCTCTCTGTCTGTTTGCCTGCGTCAGATTGTTTCTTTCGTCCCCAGGTTGTGTCCGCTGGTTTGCGTGTTGGTTGGATGACTGCCGCGAAGCCTCTCATTGACCGGATCTTCATGGACCAGCAATCGAACGTTCTTCATCCATCCTCCCTTTCCCAGGTAAGGTGGGGCTTACACTAAAACACGGGAAGACGCGAGAGATGTGAGAGGACCCGCTAAAACATAGGAATCGGCTGGGAAAACGGAAAACGCTTTACCGACCAAACCTCAGACTACCCAACTAATGTTCGGTGGCCATTGTGCAAAATCGCTCCTTCCTCAGATACATTCCTTACAAGACACCCACGTAAGATGCCCGTAACACTAAATTACGGGGGGAGCGGGAGACATCACTATATACGAGAATCTCTGAAATAACGCGAAAAATGAGACCCTAAAATACGGAATGGCAACGGGAGAACGCACTAACATTACGGGAATCGTTGGGAATACAGGAAACGCACAGTTAGTTTCATCCCACATCACCAGTTCTGCTTACCAGAATTGGCCAACTGGTTCACATGCCCGACTCCAGACCAAGTGAGTCAGGCTTCTCACTAATTTAAGGTGTGAGAATAGGTTGTAAACGGAATCGGGAAAACGGGAATAGCGCGTTGTGATAAAACAAACGGGGCTTCAGGCCAAAGGCTTCAAGGCTTTGTGATAATTTTTTCAAATTTTCAGATTCTTTCGTCCAAGTTGTTTGACCATTGGCAATTGGACGGATTTGCAAACCACGTGACAGCAATCCAGCGATTCTACCAATCACAACGTGACTTGATGATCGCTAGCGCAGTCAAGTGGTTGACTGGATTAGCTAAATGGAATGTACCATTGAGTGGAATGTACCTGTGGGTGAGGTTCTTGACGATGACGGACACGACGGAGGAACTATTCCACCAAGCAATGGAGAATGAGGTCATTGTTGTGCCTGGCCAATGCTTCTCCATAGACGGATCTCCATCACCGTACTGCCGGCTATCCTATTCGTGTGCCACCGGAGAGCAAATCGAGGAGGTACGTTTGCTGTGATGTCGATGTGTATGAACCATGGACATTGTCTGAAATTCTGGGAAGGTGGGGTCGGACGACGTCACAATGTGATAGTCCCTGCTGGTGAGCGGGCCACGTAGGATGTTACTGCGTCGATCACGTCATCACATAGCTTATAGCACTTAGCTCCGACTACTTAGCGTCTAGATAGGGGATCGCCTCATTCCCTCCCCCCCATGATTAGAGCTGAGACATATCTGTATGTGTGTACGTGTACGTGTATGTGTTTGTATGTGTGGTATGTGTTCAATCTATTTCGCTACGATGTGTATTTCCAGGGTATAAGGAAGATTTCTGAAGTAATTCGCTCGCAACTCAGAGGTCAACACAACGGGCGTCACAATGGCTTCTCTCTTTCGTCATAAAACCTCTAAACATTCGTTATACATCTATATATTGCACAAGGTTAACAGTATCAATTTATATACTTTTATTCAATCTATATCGATGATCTCTACCGGTTGGCGGAAGATCAACCCCGGGTGAGGCGTGAAGTCATGCTCTGCTGGTTTTCAAGTACGGAGGTTGATGTAAAGCGTCGATATCGCCGTCAAGATTACTCATTCACATATACAAAAAATGTGGCACGCACAGAATCAATATGCGAGACAAGTAGGCACGGTGGTCTTTAGTGGTTGGCGGCCGTTGACCTCGAGTAAGACCTTGACGTCCTGATCCGAGTAGAAATCCGCGGAGCAGCCACTGCTTGGTGATCCCATCCAGTTCTTGATACCAGTCCATTAGGTCCTGCTCTGAGTAGAGATCGATCGATTGTCGAGGCCGATATTTTGGGGATAAATCAGAATCGGCCTTAAGGAAAGTGGAGAGACATTAAGCCTGGATATCGTCCTCGGAGCTACCTGGACTGATAAGTACTCGCTGCTTCTTTCGTTTGGCTAGATTTTGTTTTTCTTCGGACTAGAGTTTAGGGAATCCGCGGAGCAGTCACTGCTTGGTGGCCTCATCCAGATCTTCACACCAGTCACTTCATTAAGTGGCGAATAAATGGCACATGAATCGTTGACATGGTGATGGAGTGTGCTCTCCTCCCAACTCTGAACTCTGAACTTTGAACTCGAATGCCGCGTTGGACGCAAGGCTCCATTTGTGATTGTTTCATTTCGAATCATGTGTTCCACAATTATTTATAATCTCCTTTGAATTCAGTTTTAATAAAGATTCAAAATACTCGTCTTATTGGCAACTGGTACTAAGGCTAGATGTAGAAATCTTATCAGGTAGGACTAGAGATTAGAGATAACCGGATTAACATTTACTACATCCGGAATCGAAGCAGGAAAATCGAAGAAAGGAAATAGCGCTTCTAGGTGTAGGTAAGTAATCTGATGAAGTTTCCGCTAGTGAGCACCCCCGCATCAAATAGTATGCCTGCCGTAGTGGCTGACAGAGTGTCACTGAGTGCCTTTGTTACAACTGTACGGACTCTCCTGATAGTGACTCCCGGGCAGTAAGAGAACCAACGGTCTCTATCTTTCTCTATTCTCAATCTTCACCTGATGAAGAAGCAGAGCTCCGAAAGCTTGTGTATTATATTCCAATAAACTGGACTGGACCTTAAATGTGTGGTGACTTATTATATTTATTTCTATTTCGCGTGAAATATTTGCACGCTTGAATGCGTTTGCAGCATCCGCTCGCCATAAAAACAATAAAAATCGCGAATCATTCACTCTTCGTATGCCCGCCGTCGATGCTCTGTTGTCGGAAACTGTGTTTCAGCTTACTTTTTGTTCAAGACTGTGGTGGGTTGAAATCGCTGTTGGATATCTCGGCGAAAATGGATTACGATAGGTACGGTAAGAGTGCGACAATTCGCTATCTCTGTCTCTGTGATTAGTAGCGTCTTAGTAAATGATGGAGCAAACAGACCGCTCGAAATTACCGGCACTAAACGGCAGAACGCGAACTGACGCGGCCATTGTCAATATTTCAGATGCGTTGTGCCACAGTTTGAAGTGAGGTAACAATGATGAAAACCCAGTGACTGACAGAAAGAGCTCTGGTGGCTCCACAACAAAATTTGTATTCCACTCGGTACGCTGCTGTTTAGTATCGCAAAGTCTGCTTCGTCCCCAGTCCACTAGGTCCATGGCTCAGTGGCATCCCCTTTTGATGTGTTTGTGTGACAGGCATTCGCATTTAGGTTTCAGGGGCTGGTACCCAGGGTACATTTCATGGCAGATCTCAATGAGAACTTGTGCGTGCAAGAATTGGCGTCCGCGCAGACTCGCGGACATTTCAAATAGCCAGTGCCTACTTCATTCCCCATTTGATCTACAATCAGTAGACAGACTGTTCAAACCGTGCATATTTTTGTGTTTCGTCTCCTTGCGCTCCTAAAATACGAGAGCAGAGTGCACAACATTTTGTTAAAATGATCTCCCGAGCTTATCGGTAGACTGGGCTATCGGCTTGACTATTGTGGTTCCGCGTAGTAACAATTCACGCCATTTCAGGTTTATCTGTGAAATCAGCAAAAACAGAGAATGCAATTTGCTCAGGTATGTGATTTGTTTACTAGAACGCCTGTGTGCAAACGATGGCGTATTTTTGAAACCCGTTCCGTGCGGCGTATTGAAAATCTGGGAGAAATTATTGGCTATCTGGTGCGGGAAAATGAGCATTTGTGCACTTCTGGTATGCAAATTTCAACTTTTGGTGGGTAGGAATTTTGCTAACAGCCAAATTCATTTTACACAGTTGCCACAGCACCAATAACCAACATAGTAGCATCGCAAATGACGTATTTGAGGTGACGTGACGCATTTTCAAGTACTGCTACTTTCTTCTCTTCTTTCCAGAGAATTGTCAAAGGTTTCTGCTGAAGGGCCTCCTGATCAAATATCTTTTGGAGGCGGTATGCCAAACTCGAGTACTTTTCCGTTCGAATCGATGCATATCAGAGCGAGAGATGGTTTCGAATTTACCTTCGAAGGAGAGAGTCTGGCGAGTGCATTACAATACGGATCATCGACAGGGTAAGATAAGAAGCAGTGAGTTGTGACGAGTCGAAAATATACGTTGAGTCTTTCGATAGTTTAAAATTCGAGTCACTAGTCAAGTTGAGAAGACCTTTGAGTCGTACACCTTTGCTGACTCGAGTCATGTTTTACTGATGAATTGACGTGACTCAAGTCATCAGAGGTACGTGACTCGACTTGACTCAGACTAAAGCTTTCTCGACTCGACTCACCAGATATTTATGACTCAAAAGCCTTCTCAACTTGACTCGTGACTCAAATTGTCATTTTAAACTGTCAAAAGACTCTGACTCAACTTGGACATTTAGACTCGTGACTCGAAATCACTGGGATCAAATAAGGAAAAATACATTTTTTTTTAAAATTTTTCTTATTATACTTTCAGTTTAGCGGAGCTTCGACAGTTCATTCATCGTATTCAAAAACAATACCACGAACCACCATTGCTAAAAAGAGACGACTTTGAAATAATCGTTACTGTCGGTGTTCAAGATGGATTGTCGAAAGTTTTTCAAATGCTTCTATCTCCAGGAGACAACGTACTTCTAGAGGAACTGGTTTTCCCCGGAACTCTTGCTGTGGTAAGATATTGTGTATTAGTGCTTTGACAAGTTTTAGCAAACTTACATGTTTATCGCGAAGAGATATGACTAGTTAATGCTTCGAAAGCTTATGAATTATATTCCAATAAACAGGACTGAACGTTAAATCTGTGGTGACTTATTCTATCTATTACTATATTAGGGTGGATTGCCATGTTCCAATTAACCGGAATGATCGTTAAATCATGGGTGACTTATACTATATATTACTATAATAGGGTGTTGAATATGTGGTGACTTATTCTACATATTACTATAGTAGGGTGGAGTTTCGAAAGCTTGTGAATGATATTCCAGTAGACTCAGAGACTAAGAAAATTGGTGTTGGCCATTTCAGCGTACTCAATGAATGCAATATTGAGAATTCTACCTTTAATTGTTGCACAGGAAACACATGTGAATTTGCCTCAGTTCGTTAACGCGTACGCCGCTTCTATTTTTGGATTCATTTGGTGATTTAAGTTAATGTGTTATGCAAGTCACTGCAGAGATTCGGAGAAATGCCTGTTTCCTAGAGAATTATCGTTAAGTACGACCGGAAAATTCAGACTTGAGTGAGCTCCCAAATTTGAAAATGTGCTACGCACAGAGTCAGTAGAAATCTGTAGAATATTGGGCATTGCCACGCAGATGCACAGACTCTGCATAAGAAAATGAAATTCAAATTTAGAGTTTTACGATTAATCTGAAGTGGCAGATGACATGTTGCGTTTTGTCACACAGAGCAGGCACCACCTCTACCTAGAAAATTAGTCCGGTAGACTGTAATGAGAAAGCCCTGCTACAGTAATCAACGGCAGAGTAGCATCTCTAGTACTAGTTAGTAAACCTTTTTTCTAATTTTCAACTAGCTCAAGCCACTTCCAGTGAATCTTCTTGCTGTTGAGTGCGATGATGAAGGTGTCAAACCAGACAGTTTGCTGAAAGTTTTAAGCAAATGGAATCCAGAAGATGCAAAAAATCCTAATTCTGACATTCCGAAAGTTCTCTACGTTGTCCCGAACGGAGGCAATCCAACCGGGAGCACGGCAACGGCCGAAAGGAAAAAGAAAATATATGAAGTAAGACAGTAGGTACTTGGGATGTACTAGGAACTGGGACAGTGTGCTTGGGTGGTACAGTATGCCTGGGATGTACAGTGTCCCTGGGATGTACAGTGTGCCTGGGACAGTATGCCTAGGACAGTGCGCCTGGGTGGGACAGTGTGCCTGGGATGCACTAGAAACTGGTATTTGACCAAAGTTGTTGTTCCAAATTGACACAGAAATCTAGGGTTTGGGACCGGGTTCAGGCCCCCTGCCCCCAATTTTGAAACCTACTCGCATCCTTGACTCAAGTCTGTGTTTGTTTTTGTCAGATTGCGCAACTCTACAACCTGATCATCATTGAGGACGATCCGTATTATTTCCTACAGTTTCTGAAAGTAAGTGCCAGTACTACCTATAAATTGCTACTTGGAAGTTAATCGACGACGCCTCAAGCCATGACGCCTCGTGCCCTGGTCCCTCATGAAAGGCGCCTCGTTCACTGACACCCCATGCCATGTCGCCTCGTGCCCTGGTTCCTCATGCCATGGCGCCTGGTTCCCTGGTCTCTTGTGTCATGGCGCCTCGTTCACTGGTCCCTCATGCCATGGCGCCTCGTGCCCTGGTTCCCCATGCCATGGCGCCTCGTGGCCTGGTTCCCCATGCCATGGCGCCTCTTGCCTTGGTCTCTTGTGCCATGGCGCCTCGTTCACTGGTCCCTCATGCCATAGCATAAGGGCAGATGCTCTCCGGTTGCTACGGCTACCTTATATTTTACAGGACAGAGTTCCAAGTTACCAATCAATGGATGTTGATGGCAGAGTTATTCGTGGTGACTCCATGTCTAAGGTAAGGTCAGCCTCTGACCTCTGACCTCTGACGTTGTTAACTTCATGCCGTTGCATCCTTAGGTAATCTCATCTGGTTTGCGTATTGGATGGATCAGTGGCGCCAAAACTCTTATTGAACGGTTATTCATGGATCAGCAATCGAACGTCATGCACGCATCTTCACTTTCCCAAGTGAGCTTTGGTGGCGCCCTGCCGATCATCTGACATTTGCAACTATATGCGTGAATGTTATTTTTCTCAATAAACCAAGACTGGACGTCAAATCTGCAGTGAATTTTCCTTACGATATCTATCGATCGTCTGCCATTGGCTCCACTATATATGTACTTAAGTAGGGTTATAATTATCAATAAACCGAATCTGGATGTTAAATCTGCGGTGAATCTTCCTTTCGATATCTATTGATAGTCCGCCATCGGCTCCACTATATCCGTACTTACGTAGGGTAATAATTCTCAATGAACCGAGACTGGGTGTTAAATCTGCGGAGAATCTTCTTTTCGATACTTATCGATCGCCTGCCAATGGCTCCCCTATATCCGTACTTGAGTAGGGTAATACTTCTGAATAAACCGAGACTGGACGTTAAATCTTCTTTACGATATCTATTGATCGTCCGCCATTTTGTATTTTTCGCAGTTTCTTTTACTGAAGATCTTGGAGCATTGGCAACTGGACGGATTTGAAAATCACGTGAGATCACTTCGACTTTTCTACCAATCACAACGAGACATGATGATAGCTGGCGCCAACAAGTGGTTGAAAGGATTAGCCGAATGGAGTGTTCCACAGAGCGGGATGTTCCTATGGGTGCGATTTTTTACGCTGACGGACACAAAAGCGCAACTCTTCCGAAAGGCGTGGGAAAAAGCGGTGATCGTTGTTCCTGGCGAAGCTTTTATCGTTAACAAGACTGGACCTTCGCAGTATTGCCGGTTGTCCTACTCTAATGCGACGGAAGAGCAAATTGATCAGGTTCGTTGGCGTAACGCGTTCGTTAGACTGACATCTAGTTTTGCATCTGCACCAGTAGTGTGTGTGTATATCATGTGAGTCTGTCAAAAAGGAATCCTCTCAATCATTTTCTATTGTATTCTAGGGATTGAAGAGGCTCGCTGATGTCATTCATGCACAACGTCAGAGCAAATTGATCAGGTTCGTTAGCCTACTATCTAGTTACGCCATCCATCTCAGTATTGTTGTGTGTCACACCCCCGCGCGACCGTTTGACGGCCGGCGCGTTGAAGATAGTGCGGACGGTTCCTTCGGCGTCTCCTTGCCGGGCATGCCTGCATCATTCTCGCATGATACGCATATGCACAAGTAGTGTGTGTGTGTCATGCGTGTGAGTCTGTGTAAATGCAGCAAAATAACATTAGAATCCACTCAATCATTTTCTATTCTATTCTAGGGATTGAAGAGGCTCGCTGATGTGATTCATGCACAAAGTCATTGACGTCATTATTACATGTTTATTTCATCATAATTGTCATCTATCAATCCATTTATCTCTAGCGATGTGTTATTGTAAAGAAGATTTAACGTCCAGCCATAGAACATTCCACACTCCACAGTTCATTTCTTCATTTTTCATCTTTCCATGTTATACGTGCGCAATTTCATGTACTTTATATTGTCCACTGTCTTGCAGGCTGTCCTATTTGAATTGTGAAGAAGACCACAATAGATTGAACGTCCAGCCTCAGTTTATTGAGAATTAAAACATTCACAAGCTTTCGGAGCTCCGCTCCTTCATCGGGTGAAGAATTTTCAATAAACTAAGGCTGGACGTTAAATCTGTGGTGAATCTTCTGCGCGATATCTATCCAATCCACTCTGTTCTTCAATTCGTTATTCATTGTATTATCATACTATTCACCACAAATGTTATAATACTCTGTTCTTGTAATTGAGTTGATTAGAAGCCACCACAGTATTGATTTCATTTGATTGCCTACTGAATCAAATCTAAGACTTTAAAATTGGTGTCCGTTCCGTCTCTGCATGGCAGTCAGTGTCACGGGAGTGCTGGGGGTTGTGACGTGTGTGTATAGTAGCTCATTGACGTGACGTTTACAGGCGACCTTAGTAGGGTGATTACGGCTTACATTGAAAAAGAATTCCTGTGCGCTCAATGTCCTTACCTGTAACGTTAATGCATTGCTCTTCGGGAACGTACGACCCTGCGTTGTGATCAGGGGCAAGAAAAAGCGTTGACCTGACGTATATTACATTAGTAGAGTTGGAATAAACGATGCTCAAGGTAGGATATACGCGTCAATAGCTAAGTTTATAACCCGATCACTATTACAATCACATCACGGCTCTCCGCGCTTCCTCGATACCGACTGCCAAGCAGGGACGGAACGGAAACCAATTTTAAAGTCTTAGATTTGACTCGGTCGGGAATCGAACCCGGAACCTCTCAGATTATGAATTAAAAACAAACAACAATGTGTGTATATTTATTTGCCGATGCCAATGTTGATTTGTCACTATGCAACTTGTCCCAAGCTAGCCTATTTTGTTTGCGATTACGTTACAGAATCCGGGACTATATTATAGACCCCATTCCTGTGTTCTATTGTCCCGATTAATATACCCATGTATCGGTTCCAGCCTGTCCTGTTCGTGGTGCAAAACGCCGCCCGGTGATAAGCGCCGCTGAAAATCTTCTTTATAATAATAATAATATTTCAGTGGCAGTTATCATTGGACGGTGTTTTACACCACGAACAATAAGATAGACGGATACAATATCCATGAATGATTGTAGAAATAGCAACAACACACTGTTCAGTCTAATGACAGTCTAACTGTCTATCTGATGACTCTTTCGCAGAGAGCAGCATTCCATCCAAACGTTGGCCATACATTTCCGTATCCGCCAGGGTTTGAATCGTGATTTTGACCGTCAGTCCAGAAGGAGACGTAGACGTTCGTTCTTCTGCTTTCGTCAGTCCTCCACTCAGTGCTGCTTCTGAAATTCCCGTAGCCGTTATAGGAAGGAGTCCCGCCATTTCGTAGACGCATGACGCCACTCTGTTAAAATATGAATCAGTGTTGTTTTCACACGGCAGGATATACTGCTTCCTGCTTTTCATAAGCACACGCTACAGTTGGCTATCGGCGAATTCTCTCCTGTCTTATGAGACAGTACGTAGGCCTGCACGCAACGTCGATTTCTGAGACGTTTTCACCCTACTGAGCTGATACACTCCAGGTCAATACTTCTGTTTACAGCCCATATCGCTACCACGTAGCATGTTTGTTTGTTTATTTTGAATTTATGGCGTTTTTCACCTACTAAGGTCATTTACGCCTGATCGATGCTTACGGTATACGTGTCAATACTTCCGGTTTATAGCCCGGATCACTATTACAATCACGGCTCTCCGCACTTCCCCGATACCGACTGCCAAGCAGGGAAGGAACGGATACCAATTATAAAGTCTTCGATTTAATTCGGTTGGGAATCGAACCCGGAACCTGCCGATCAGAAGGCGGACAGTCTAGACCACTCGGTATCAAGGCGTGGCAAAAGTTGAACGAGTCTCTCGATTTCTGCCAAAAAAAGGGAGGCTGCAATTTTTGATTTGCAGTTCATTCTTACCGGTATCGATCTCGTCATATCCGTCCATACGTTGATGAAGGTAAGCGCTGTTTCCGCCTTTCGGGATCTTACATGATCGCGTAACTTATTGAACTGGGTCTGAGTGTAAATATTCCCTATCTTCGATGATCCATCGTAACTGCAAACTCTCTTCGCGTCATAATAGTTCAGACCACCGACGCCAATAATTACGACCGTGAAGCACCGTCCGTTATCAATGAATCCTTGGCATTCTAAATAAACGATATGACGTCATCGGCGCGAATATATCTTTAGTTAATCAACTGAACTTAGTCCTAATCAGATTGTGACTATTATCTATCGGGCGAGCGGGATAAAATCAATCAATTAAATTGGACCCGAAAGAAGATTGATTGACAGATTTAACGTCCAATTATGGCTCCATCTTCACCTGATGAAGGAACGAAACTCGGAGAACTTGTGAATGTTAGGGGACAAATGGAGTGTCGCTCCCAATGCGTTATGTTTAGGACACTTTAGGAACAGCTGTTAGGTTAGAATATCACCTCCTTCGTCTTCCAAATGTCTTTTCATATCGAGCAGTCTCCGGTTGAGGTTACTTTCAAGTCGGGGGAAAGCTGTAAAAGAACGCGTCATTTAGAACTCTGACGTCAGACGTCAATATTAGGTATTTTGCTTTGTTTTATTTGAAATTTATGGAATTTTTCACCTACTAAGGTCATTTACGCCAGGTCAATGCTTACGGTATACGTTTCAATACTTCCAGTTTGTAGCCCGGATCACTATTAGAACCGCAGCTCTCCGCACTTTCCCGATACTGACTGCCAAGCAGGGAAGGAACGGATACCAATTTTAAGGTATTCGATTTGACTCGGTCGGGAATCGAACCCGGAACCTTTCCATCAAAAGGCGGACAATCTAAACCAGTCGGCCAACTGGCATATATTACCTTAGTAGGGTAGATTCGCAAAAACTGACGAGTGAGAATGAGTTTGCTCTGGGGACAACAAAACCGACATTATATTATCTTGGTAGGGTTGAAATTATAAATCCGAGATTAACTTCAGCCATAATCTGCGATTAAATTCAATCAGTGGTTGCTAATCCAAGATTAACTTCAAGCAGCTCCCTTAATCAGATATTAAGTCAAACAAGAGGTTGCTGATCGAAGGTTAACTTAACTCAGCAAATGATTTTGCTAAAATACCGGTCCGGTCCAGTAACCTTTATCTTAGATTAAATCTAATCAGAAGTTGCTAATCCGAGATTAACTTCAATCAGGGGAAATAATCAGGGATTATCCTTTAACCTGCCCACTTATTCATAGATTATCTTGAACCAGAGGTTAGTGATCAGCGGTTAACTATACTACGCTAAAACACTGGAAATCGCAGGAAGTATTGACCAGGCATATATTACCTTAGTAGGGTTACAATCGCCATAAATCCAGAACAACGTCAACAAAGATCCTATACACTCAGTGTTGGCAAGGCTTTAAAATCAAACCCAACACGGAGTCTTCAAGTCTTTAAATTCAACAGTTAAACCCACCTTGTTCAATGGCGTCAAGTCGCGATAGTATATGAGAAACCGATGCTCCCTGCACCAATCCCACGGTGACAAGTAACACGAAAGCCAACATTTTCGCCATTAGTGTAACAACACGATGCTGATGTGAACAAAATATCGGTAGAATTCTTGCTTTAAATGCCTATCAATGCGAATCAGTCCGCAACACTAACCAACATAGGCCAAAGCGTTATAGACGAGCGATTTCACATACAACCGTGCCACATTGAAGTTTGCAAAAAGTGTTTGTGGCGTCCTATTTATACCTTTACCAGGAGAAGGCAATGTGTTTTGAGTTAAGCTTGACACGTTGTGGTTTCACTTTTCTTTCCAAACATTGTGATAAACATCGTTTCTTTGTCCTATGCCTCATCAGTCAAAGTCATCATCGATCTCGGTAATCCACTCCCAGGTGTTTCAAAACTTTCTTAAATTTGAAGACCCTTTTGGGTTCATCACGCATGGATAAGCCTATATACTTATTTTGGTTCATTTCATCATAGAACATAGTGGAGCCGATGACGGATTATCTAGAGATATCGTAGAGAAGATTCACCAAAGATTTAACGTCCAAACTTTTAAATTTATGTAATGGGTAAAAGATTCATCACATATTTAACGTCCCAGATGAAGGAGTGGAGCTCCGAAAGCTAGTGAATGTTATAATTCCCAATAAACCAATGCTGAACGTTTAATCTGTGGTGAATCTTCTTTACGATATCTATTGATCGTCCGCCATCGACTCCAATATGTTTTTACCTAAGTAGGGTAATACTTGCATGAGCAAGGAAGTTTGCATGTGACAGAAACCGGATGAAGTTACGGAGCTCCGAAAGCTTGTTAATGTTATAATTCTCAATAAACCATTGCTGAACGTTCAATCTGTGGTGATCATGAATCTTCTTCTCGATTATTTAAATTTGAAATTATAAATTTTTTTTTAACACAGTCATGGATTGTACAATAACAACATAAACCGGTTTAAGCCGGTTTGAAGCAGTTCCTCTTTGTCAAGGTATTTTGTACTTTGGATCTGTTTTTCTCTCAAGCGCTTCATCCTAATAACCACAAGGGTTTACTCAAAGCTTGTTGTTGAAAGTTTCAAAACCTTGCTATCCATCACTGCTGGGTATTTTTTGTGCGAAAATATGAAAAATTATGTTTTGAACCCATTTTCACCACCAAAATTACTGATTCATCAATTACTCCAGCCAGAATTAACATAAAAATGATGTTACAGCGGAAATCAACAAAATGATGGTGCTTGAACCCATTTTAAGCGTCGAAATCACTAATCCATCAAATTTCGCCATAAAATTACAGTTTTTTTGTGCAGAAATCAGGAAAAGATTGATGTTTTGAGCCCCATTTTGTAGCGTTAGAAAACTTCTATTTCAGCGATTCCAACCCGAAACTATTTGATTTACAGAAGCAAGGAGATATAATGACGGTTGAGCGAGTCGAAAAGTGTCGAATGAGCGATTTTAAGCCTGTAAATAGTGACTGATGATGGGTCTCAGACGAACCGATCGTCTATCTTCATAATAGAATGTCTCGCTATTGAACTTAGCCAGGGTGAAACCAAATACACGTCTTGCAGGCCTTGGTTAACTCTAATGCGAGCGTCGATCAACCGAATCTGCTCGCATCATGCACTCGTCGCACGCATGTTATTGTCCGTGAGTGTAAACGAATCTGTGTAAATGTCTGTGTGTTAGACCATACGTCATCGGTCACGCCTCGAATGCACTCCTATGCAGTCGAATGAACTCAAAGCAAATGGCAGATCGTGCCATCCATTCCTGTACAATATACCTACAAGCCACCGAACGGAAGTGACGCAACGCACGTAAGATACAGGCTACATAAGATACACAAGTAGTGTGTGTGTGTGTATAATCTTGTGAGCCTGTGTAAATGCAGCAAAAATTAAATATGGACAAAAATAAACAGCGTCCTTTCCTCATCAAGGAAACAAACGTCATTACATAGCGAGAAAGTGCTTGAAAAATACCGCAAACGGAAAAGGTAACGGGAAAATGGGGCTATAAGCCAAGAGATACCGTTAGAAGTAGGTACGGAACCGGAAGATGGTAACATCAACCACAGAGCTAAGCTACAAGTAAGCTTTGAATCCCGGGAAACGAGACCGGAAAACTGGAATATCAAGCCAAAAAGCATAGACCTATATATACACACATAAACATTGAGTGCAGGCCGAGAATTTCTAGGGCTGGCGAAGAATTGAAGGCAGATATGATCGCTACCAAGGTACTGCTGGCTGTGCTAATCCTTTGCTACCTTGATGGTAAGTCAATAAGATCATCTTTCAAACATTTTTGCCGGAGCCTCGCCTTTTGGTGAGGATGAGGTTCCCGAGACAAACGAAGACATTCAAATACCTTCTCTAGCAGTCATAAGCAGCAGGCCTATTGTGGGAGTGTTGTGGTCGTGATAGTGATCCTGGTTATAAATCGAAAGTATCGACACGCGTACCCGCACGCATTGACCCGACGTGTATATTACCTTAGCAGGGTCGAAAACGCCACGAATTCAAAAAGTTATGTGATAGTGATTCGGACAAAAAGCCTACATGGTTTTCTTTGGACTAGACGTCAGGGCAGCCTTTGGTGGCCTCGTCCTGGTTCTTCAGACCAGCCACTCTATTGGGTAGTCTGTGTGTTGTGGATGACATGGTCTGCGGTTTGTTCCTCTGCGCCACACTTGCATGAGAAAGCGTTAGACAGCATTAAAGCCTTTGATCTGACCTTTATGTCAGGTAGTTGAAAACGGCATACATTCAAAGCAACAACTGTTCCATTCCTTTCCTGCTTGGTAGTTGGTATCGGGGAAGTGCGGAGAGACGTGATCGTAATAGTGATCAGGGTTAAACTCCTGAGGTATTGACATGTATATACCGTGAGCATCGAACTGCCGTATATGACCTTAGTAGTTGAAAACGCCATAAATTCCAAATAAAAAATATATAACTGTTATTATTCAGACTCGAAGAGCGCCATCCCGGTCACAGCTGTCAGAAGACGAATGTTCAACAGAGTCAGAGATTACTGGGATGGCCTACCGATACTGACGAAGGTATTTCGATATGGATGTGGGATTGAAGCCGATCCAGTTGGAAATTCCAATAGAATTGTGGGAATGACGTCACAGCATGATTGGATGATTGGGGGGTTAGTTAACATGGGAGCGGGTTACTTTGGTCTACTTAACACTTTGTATGCGGTGAAACTTATTTCGAATACATAATTTGACTATAAATGGCTATTGCACGCTTGATCGATTCACAGGCATGAAAAAAGAGGCGTGGTTAGGGGGCGTGTTCGATAATTAAATCGCTAAAAAAACACTTTTTTCAAATTATTTTTAATTTGTTTTGTGGGGTCATGTGCGCTATGCCTGAAACACTGTTGTAGGACCAATTTTAGGCAGATTTGTGAGTATCGCCAAAGCACCGTTACGGGCATGTGACGTATTTACCATTCCAAACGGACCGGCAGCAGATGTGACGGCGACTCATTGGTGCTGACTGCGCAATCGCTCTAGTTTAACAACCTCCCGGGGAGGATAAATTCCTTCCCACAAACCGGATATGCCGTCTGTCCTAAGCTCGTGTCTCGCGGTTAAAAGCTTTTAAACCCGGAATAAAATTATTGATTTACTTTTTTAACCCCGCTCTAACTAAAATCATTCCAACCGTTACGCTCGCTAGGTTCACGCTCAATGTGAACAAGTCTTCACTTTACAGGAATGCACTACCGACGAGATCCTTGGAAATTGCCCGGACAAGGAAGATCAGATGCCTGTCTGTTTAACCAGTTTTGCTCGCTACCCTTCAACAAGACGAATGTGCTACACTTGTCAAGTCCTTCATCTGTGAGTGGCTGTTTTCATCCCAATTAAGGTTATATACGTCAGATCAATGCTTGACCTATGACCTATGACCCATGACGCTATGACTAGGACCGACACGGATAAGCTACCCCTGCTAGGTCACTCTTGGGCTGTTGTTAATAATTTATGGGATTTCCTACCCTACTAAGGTAATATACATCAGATCAATGCTTAGTGTTCTGGTTTACAGCCCGGCCATAACCGTCTCCCTGTAGTCACGTCAAGCAATCAACAAGCACGCCAGACACACGCGGTCCTACCTCGAGTTCCTCTATCGAAACCCAGTCATGCGTGCAGTGCGCTCTATGGTCAATGCCAACACTATTACACCTCGATATTCTGACTGCCAAACAGTCAGAGAACTAATTTTAAAGTCGTCGGTAGGGAATCGAGCACTGGCCTTCTCAATTAGAAGGGTTACAACCCACCCCCTTCATTCCAATACTGAATGCCAATATGAAAGGGAACAGAAACCAGTTGCAAAGTCATTGGTTTGACTGGATCGCCGGAAAAGGATTGATTTGTATCGAAACTGGTGTGCAGAGGTCAATTAACAGCGCACGCAGACAATTATTATTATTATACAGAAGATTTTCAGTGGCGCTTATCACCGGGCGGCGTTTTGCACCACGAACAAGATAGTCTGGAGCATGATACATGATCTTATCAATACCTCCGGCTTATAGCCCGGATCACTATTACAATCAAGGCTCTCCGCACTTCCGCGATACCGACTGTCAAGGCAGGGAAGGAACGGATACCAATTTTAAAGTCTTCGATTTGACTCGGTTGGGAATCGAACCCGGAACCTCCCGATCAGAAGGCGGACAGTCTAGACCACTCGGCTAACTGAACGGTTCCACGTAGACCAGAGATTTTCCAGTAGGGCCTACATCAGCTCTGTTACAGATTAAAAACAATGTTTTTTCAGGTATCAGTACGTCCCAGGCCCTTGTCCTGGTCAGATAATCAACTATCTGTCCGACTACTTCCATAAAGCGAACGAGTCAGGTTACGGCGACGTCCCGGTGGCAACATTTCAAGACGATATGAACGACTTGAAGATGCAATTCGATCAGTGGCATTTTGGCTTGTACAATGAAACATACGATTAAAATGTGTCTGGTGATGAAGTACCGGTGCGTGCAGGCAAGGAGGGAATTTACGTTAAACAGGGTCGTGGATATAAGGTTAAGGAAAGGGGTGTGCAGTTGATAGGTGGGTCGGGAAGGATAAAAACGAAAATAGTCGATACGATGGCACACAATCAATAGAGCAGGACACCACAGATTTAATGTCAAGCCTTGGTTATTGAGAATTATAACATTTGTGGTGAATTTTTATGTATGGCGTTTTCGACCCTACTAAGGTAATATACGCCGAGGTTAATGCTTTGTACCCGTGGCGATATTTCCGGTTTATAGCCTGGATCATTACCGTAACCGCAACCCGCCGCACTATCCTGATACCGACTGCCGAGTAGGGAAGGAATGGTTACCAATTTTAAAGTCTTCGGTTCGACTCTGTCATTTACGCAAGATCAATGCTTACAGTACATGTGTTAATAGGCCTACTTCCGGTTTATAGCCCGGATGACAGCCACAACCGTCCCACCACTGACTGCCGAGCAGAGAAGGAATGGATACCAATTCTAAAGCTATTGATTTTACTCCTTCGGCAAACGAACCCGGAGACTCGTGATCTGAGGGCGAACAGTTAAACCACTTGGCTAACTAGACAACCCTCACGTACAGTACATTGATGAATGCATCTTTATTAATAACAGTCACAGCGTTCAACAAATACGGATAAAGCGGATGAACAAAAGTCATTTTACGTGCTAAATTACACCTTTTTCCAAGAAATAGACTTACAACGGATGTTAAATGCAAGTAAACGAATGTTCAAACATACCCAATAAACACTGGCGACACCGTGATACGGCATTATTTCCTCGTCAACGTGGTGAACGTAAGGTAGTCAGTCATAGGATAAGCAAATATGCTTGCGGCTAAGATTTTACTGACGATGTTACTCAGCATTGGGTATTTGGATGGTAAGTGATATGATGCAGTTTATTATTTCAGTATTAAGCTCCACCCGTTCCATTCTAACAATGCACAGGCCTCAAGGGCCTCTCATTGGAGACTCAGTCCTTCCCCAGGACAGAGATTGGCGTACTTCTGCAGCAAGTGTCACAGGCCGTGCGGATCGCGCATTGGTCTCTTTAGTCACACCGCTCGCTGCTCAAAGGAAAGCGGCTCTAACACGGACACTTAGATATCCCTGGTCTCTAGGCGAAGTTAACCACAATCTCTCGAGATCGACGTGCTAACCAAAATTTTATTTTAGCTTTTTGTCCCGCATTTGCACAGACTGACGTGCATGCATGCACAAACGCAGTACGCTAGTGGTGCGTTATGTGAGGCAGCGAAGTAGCTGGAAGGCTATCGAAGTCATCCACACTATGCACAATGCGCTGGCCATCTAGTTCCAATACTAAGGTCATATACGCCAGGTCAATGCTTACGGTACACGTGTCAATACTCCCGGATCACTATTACAACCACGACTCTCCGCACTTCCCCGATACCGACTGCCAAGCAGGGAAGAAACGGACACCAATTTTAAAGTCTTCGATTTGACTCGGTCGGGAATCGAACCCGGAACCTCCCGATCAGAAGGCGGACAGTCTAAACCACTCAGCTAACTGTGCTTCATTCGCCACCCTTCGTTGTACCCCCTCCCCACCAATGTAGCCATGTTACATGATTTTCCAAGCAGAAGTCTCTTCCCATGACTTACTGATTTGTGATAACATTACACCTCGAAGCCGCAATCCAAACTTGGTTACGGGATTATTTGTAAACTGTGATATATTTCAGTATCCTCGGGAGATCACGTCACTTCGCCGATGCAGAGGTTGTACGGCAGACTGACCTCGTACTGGAACGGACTACCACAACAAACGAAGGTAATATTTGGCTGGTCCACTGCTGTCCGCCTTCTGATCGGGAGGCTCCGGGTTGGATTTCCGACCGAGTCAAACCAACGACCTTGAAAATTCTATCCGTTCCTTCTCTGCTTGGCGGTCAAAGCCGAGGGAGTGCGTAGTGTTGTAGTTGTAGTTGTGAAGTATGCCGGGCTATAACCGGCGTATATTACCTTAGTAGGGTTGAAAACGTCATAAATTCAAAAAAACGGCTATCGAAGATATTTGACCGAAGTACATTCTCTCTCTTTCTCTTACTCTCCACTCTTTCTATATCAAATCTCTCTCTCTTTTTCATTCTCTCCAATTTCTCTCTGTCTCTATTATCTGTCTCTCTCCAAGTTCTCTCTTTTTCTTTCTCTCTAATCTCTCTCTTACTCCGTCTCTCAACTCTCTGTTTCTATCCAATCTATCTCTCTCTCCATAACGCAGAACTGACATTCCAATTACATTCACAGTACTGCACCAAGGACGAGACCAATGGAAAATGCCCCGGCATACACAAACAGTCTTCAGTCTGCGTGATCAGTAAAGCTCGCAAACCGTCGCCGATGAAAGATTGCCAAGCCTGTGAAGATACTAAACAGTAAGTATCATGCTCAACTGCGCCAGCTAGCGGCAGAGAAAACATCCTTGATTTTCGATCTCCACCTGATGAAGGAGAGCAACTCTGAAAGCTTATGAATGTTGTAATTCTCAATAAACCAAGGCTGGACGTTAAATCTGTGGGGAATCTTTACGATATCTTTTTATAAATGTAACAGTAAATTTAATGCTCAACTGCGCCAACTAGCGTGACAGAAAATATCCTTGTTTCAAAGAAACCAGAAAGTTTCATGCTCAACTACGTCAACTAGCGGCATAATTTGATGTTACGATTCTTTCTTTTAGGTACAACTACGTGCCAGGTCCGTGCCCCGGGCAGATCTTGCGGTACCTCTCTAGTTTTATTAGCCCTGCGGAGGAACGTGGCTCAGGCGACATGGATGACGAAGCAAACAACATGACGACTTCAACTTACGCCATTGATGACGTAGTGGGCGCAGAAACTACAAATCTAGATAAATGATAAAATTACTCTGGGTGGGGCCCACATGCTTACAGAGTTAACCCCAACCCTCCCAAGTGTCTGACTTAAGTCATGTTCACACTGAGCGTAAATCTTTGTTTGTTCTATTAGCGTTCGTTGAGCTCGCCGTTAATCTGAACGTCTCCTCGGTTTTCATGTTTTGTTTGTTTTATTAGCGCTCGTTGCGTTTGGGGTTAATCTGAACGTCTTCTCGTTTTTCATGCTTTGTTTGTTTTATTAGCGCTCGTTGCGTTTGGCGTTAAAACTTTCTGACGTCAGAACAAAAATTTCTGTTGATACTTAGCGATCACGTGACTTAAAAAATTTCATCTCACTAAATTTTACGCTCAATGTGAACAAGGCTTAAGGTAGATACAATTTATGATGACGTCACACAGTTTTGGTTCGGTTAGCAGTGCGACAACTTACTTATTTATGCCCCCTCGTTATTCAGTCGACCGTAGAGCATTGATGCCAAATAAACCGTTGTGGAAAACATTGCCATTCATTTGATGTTCTGGAATTTTTTACCCTAATATGGTAATATACACCAGGCCAATGCTTAGTACGCGTGTCGATATTTCCGGTTTATATAAGCCTAGCCATCCGCTGACAGAGCCCGGACAAGTGCGCGGCAATTCATCCGGCCGTGCTGTGCCCGGATTACAACCACAGCCCTCCGTACTCCCCCGATTATGACTATGCCAAGCAGACGGGCACCAAATACCGATTATAATCGTCTGCTTGGTTTGACCCGGTCGCGAATCTCTGCGGCCTCACAAGTCACAACCCCTACGACCTTCTGTACTACCTGATTCTGACTGATAAGCAGAAAAGAAACAGATAGGTCTACAGCAGTGTCGCTTTGGTCGGGAATCGAACTAGGAAACCTCCATTCAAAAGGCAGACAGTCACCGCCGATACTGCCAGCCAAGCCGAGTTGCCCAGCCCGAGATTTACGTTCGGCCTACGTATGGCGCGAGACTACAATTTCGCATGGCCTTTGGTGGCCCGTGTGAGGCTAAGGGCATGCAAACGCAACACTGGCCCGTGTACACGTGGCCATGTTTGGGCTATTTACGGCCTTACTCAGGCAACATATGAGTGTAGGCGGGCATGAACCATATGTGGAAAATACATACATGGGCTAAGTAACAAGCCCAAGAGTGGGCCTTATAACCCATGGCGTTCCATACGCAAGCCTTGGCAACCCCACTCGCGTGCCACGTCAAGACGCTCGCATATATTTGAAATATTGGATACCAATTTAAAGGTATAGGCTTGAGTCGGCTGGGAATCGAACCCGGAAGCTCCCAATCCCAATCAGAAAACGGGCGTTCACGGGCTTACACAGTAGCTCCGTATCTCCACCACACAGTGATTCATTCAGTCAGTGCTCCCGCAACGAAATTCGAGTCTCTGCGATATCGGCGAAGGAAATACTACACGAGTGACTTGCGGTAATTTACATGGAACTCGTCAGTAAGGCGATTCAATCGTGTCGTTTCCTGATCGAATGAGTCTCACTAATATCCTGAGTTTTTCTCCAAAATTTTGCGGCTTTTGCGAGAAATTTTCGATCAATTTCGGCGTTTTTATTAAGAGATTATCTGCTTCTGGTATTCATTTGACTACGAACTGGTGTCTAGCGGATAATTTTTGGGTTAAAATGTATTTTTTGGCTGATAACGGTTTGCTGGCGGTGTTCATCTTGGGAGCTTTAACAGGCGAGTGGCGCAATGGTGCATTATGAATAAGACGGCGCACATCGGTGGATATTTTGGGGGCCTGAGGCAAAGGGGAGGGGCACGAAGGAGCATCGTGTGTGTATGTGGCGGTAGGGGGGGAGATGGCATGAAAGCAGCATTGTTGCAGACAGTTGTAGATTCCATGCACTATATCGTTTTTAAACCGATTATCATCTGATTACTGAGGTTGATATCCAATATTGACTTCCTTACTTGACTAACTGCCGAT
>JASFYC010000646.1:0-29458 GCA_030412335.1 Botrylloides violaceus | reverse complement strand
ATCATTAATCATTGCTATTAGGTGACGCGTATATATCAAATTTTTCTTTTTCTCGTAGAGTTTTTAAAGAGCCTCCATTGCGGCGTCATATGTAGCATGATATTCGATCATAGCAATAACTTCAGGAGACACATAGCCATGCAGAATTGCGTTTATTAACCGTTCTAGCTTGAGATGACTGGTTGGAACATGATTCTGCTGAACCAAAGACTGACACAGCAACGAGAGTCGCCACTGCAGCCAAGAAATTGTTGTTGAATTGTTTATATATTTAAAATTGTCAAGACCTATTTCGTATAACTTAGTACTAGGCATTTATTAACTAGAAGCAGGGATTTCTAAAACACGGGATGTGTAAGTTCATTTCCAGGCATACATCAGTAGGGTCAGATTACCCTGCCAAGTATATCGTCGCAAATGTCGGGACATAATTAGACCCGCTGCTAGATTTCCATGTCAGGAGCACAATTTACTGACGTCATGGCTTATTGCACTGCGTGACGTCACTACGTAAATTTTGTGACGTCACAAGCGTTACAACGACTGTCAATTGAACCCTGAAACTAGGGATTTCTATATTCAGCATAATGCGTCCGGTGCGATCGTTTTCTATGCTATGCACACTATTCAGCGAATTTTTTTTTCGGCGGACAGGACCTGTTTGAGTGACATAAAGAAATTGGCTCCACTGGACTGTCGATAGATGCCGAATCGAGCTTCTATCGGATCGGACATTACTTTCCCTGTCAGTACATACTTAACATCGTGGTTTTGTTGTAGATGCTCTGTTAGAGCAATCACACCTTCCATTGTTTGGATGCAAGCTATGAATGTTTCATGTGACAGTCCTGGATTTCCTGATGCTTTCCAGTTTTTGAAGATGTTAATTGCCTCCATTTGATATTGAATTCCTGGATGAGAGTGACTGAGATTGGTTGAGAGTGGTTCAAATAGCGGCTGTCTTTTCCGAAATGCTGAAGATTTAAATTGATAATAATTAGTTAGGATATGGCACCATAAATTTGTCACATACTGATTACAGTTTTGAATCACAGAAAGGTTGCAGTTACCTTTACATGATGACTTGACAGACATGATATTCCAAATGCCCTCTACAAACCTAACATATCTTGCTGTTTCTTTGAACTTTGAATATTTGTCTGGGAATAACCTTGCAAAATACTCCAGACCATTTGCAGTTGTTGCATTGAACACACCTGTAATGAAATAACAGGATTCTAGGCCTGTTGATTCGCGCAAACAGTCAGTAGAGAGGCAAAGGGAGAACTGTCGTATACTATAGCTTGACAGACTGCTCCAAGTAATATAAAGCACACCGCACAATATCTGTTTAAGTCCACTTACCTAAGGCGTGCTGGGGGGAGGTTCTGGCAATTCCACTCGGATTCAGATTGACCTTCTTCAGTTTATGAGCGATTTTAACAGGTGCAGACTCTTCCAAACAATACAGTTTAGCTATATGAGCAAACTCCGCTTTGCATGTGTTGCCAAGCATTCTCGTATCCAGCAGTAGTAGGGCGCATCACTTGTTTATTTACAAAATGATTGAAGATATTTTTGAAATTGTGAGTGAAGTCAAATAGAAGGAACAATTTTTCACCCTTTCTAAATGGATGTTCGATGCTGGGTTTTAACTGCCCACCACATAGTTCACTGAACATCTTTCTAAAACAAAAGCACATACAGTAAGTCACAGGAGTAATTACAAGCACACACATAAGGTACTAACCTGTTGCACACATGGTTATCTGTCGATATTGCCACTACCAGTAAGAACTCATTGATCTTCTCCATTACTGCATCAAACCATTTACGTAATAACTTTGTATCAAATTTGTTGACTGGTATGAGGCACACAATGTCTTTGTACTTTCCGAACATTGATTGTACCATGAAAGCAAGAACAGTCTTTGCCGGCAAGCCATCCGAATTCTCAACCGCGTGACCCTACCGGAGCAGCGCCGTGCGTAACCGCAGACAGTCGAGTATGCTACCGGTACTGAACCAGGAACCAAGCGTAACAGCGAATCTCATAACACACATCGTGATAGTCTTAAACTAGCAGCAACATTTGCGAACGGGAACGAGAAATCCCTGACTAGAAGTCAAGTAACGCTAAACAGAAAACAACGATCAAACAATTACGCCAACGAATAAACAAGACACAACCAGCACGCGACGCATACGAATCGGGAATGAGCCGGTACGATATATCCCGCAACACGAACGCACCAGACACCACCAAGTGGTCAAGATAATTAACACAAGGAGCAATCATCACATTCATCACAGACGCATTGCAAATAAGCCAGTGGTGCCGTCGCACATACCACAGTCTAACTTGGTAATGCTACAAGAGCAACTACAAGAAGCTGCGGAAGATTTAGCATCTCCTGAAGGATACCTACGAGCACGTGAAAGAGAGTTTGGCTTTCACAGCAATGGATATTCTAGAAGAACAGTTAACGTCAGAAATCCCGCAATGACCATACCAAATTCGGACAGGAAGGAACGTGCGGTAACTCGAAATACTGGTAATCCAGGCAGCTTTAGAAACCCGTTGCTCGATTCACCCACAGATGGCCCGACGGGCAGAGCCAATGTATTACGAAACTTGGAAATCGAGAGTAAAAAATCCAAAAGACTTGTGGCAAATAAGCCTTCACATATTCTACAGTCTCGCTTGTTACTGCTACAAACGCAACTACAAGAAGCTGTGGAAGCGTTCTCATTTCCTGAAGCATACCGCCGAGCACGTGAAAGAGAGCTTGGCATTCACAGTGTTGTATTCCTAGGCTACAGACCAACAGATATTCCAATATCCCAATATCAGAGACCTCAAGTACACGTCAATCCAATATATTTTACTCTTGTTACATGCAAGGCGATCTTAACACACAAGACAAAACAGTATTCGCCGAAGCGAAGCATCGTGCACAGCAGATTAAGTCACTAGAGGGCATTAAGAGAAATACTCAATGATTAAAGTATCAATCAGTTCGTAGGAATTCACTCCGTAACACACAGCTTTGAAGATTCTTAAACGACAGTTATTGCCAGCAATATTTCTCCACAGGCTGACGATTATGTTTCGCGGCCGCGGTCACATGGTTGTACTTTATGTATGTTTTTGTATCACCTTCACCCTCTCCATAACCTAATGCCTGTGCTCTAAGCTAATTTGTAAGAGTCACGATTCTGAATTGTTCAATTAAATACCCTGATATGTTGATCGAAAAGCAATGGAAAAATTGTAAATTCAATTGTTGAAATTTAAATGAATTTTTTAATCACTTCTGCATGCCGCATTTTTCGATATGGGAAAGAACTACATCTTGATGGAATACATGGTATTAAAGTTGTGTTGTTTTTGCGTAGACCTGCCTCTAAATTCTTAATTTCTTGGGCCCTGCCTCAATCAACCTTTTCAATATCACATATGCCGAATAAAGACAAGATAACTTCTGATGCCAAGTATGGTAAGAAAGTCGAGGAGCCGACCATAGATGTCAGATATTATCGATGAATCTGCCGTGGACGCGTGTCAATTGTTTTAGAACGGGAGTGGCATGTTTCAAGTGGTACTTTCACAGGTGGGGTCTCAACGGATGAACAGAGCAAAAGGGCTACGATATAGAAGTCTGTCACCCAACCCTACTATCCTCCGATTATAGCAACTTGCGCATTGTAGGCCAACGTTTCTATCGACCGATTTAGTCTTAAAACGAAGTGCTATCAGATCAACAGTGATTACAAGCATAATCGCATGGTGTCGTTTTATTCAGTTGCTAATATAGGTGGTAGGCTATACCATAAAAACGAGTAAGATGAAATAATCTATAGGAATGTTTGAAATTGGCAAAGCCAGCCAGTATATATATGAGAGATCGAACGATTTTCGAGATTTTGCGATAATTGCTATCGGCAATCATCAAAGCGGTTGTATATCAATCAAACAATCAATCAGCAAAATTCACGATTTTTCAGAAAGCAATGAAGCCGACAATCTTAATAGTTTTGAAATATCAATAATAGTCGATCTCTAGTACATATTAGTTGAGCAAAAAGAAACCATAAAACGCCCTAATAGCATGATATTCGCCAGTTCAGTGTAAAATACCGTGCATACTCGACGACAAATTACCGCCATCGGTTTAAATACTGTTTGATAAGGTGATGACTTGAAAGATGTTGATAATTTAATGTATGTAACGCCATTCTAAAGATGTTCAGGTTGCAGGTGACGGAACTATATAGAGTCAGGTTGTTGTCCTGCAGTGTTAATATCAATAGAGCGGGCCTTTGGCACATTCGAAATTCGATGTGGAGATCGAAGTAAAGTTTAGTTTGCGTAAGATTGCGTTACCATGTTCGAAGTGTTGCGGGATTTCAGCGAAACGGCGCCCTGCAAAATTTCTAATCATGACGTTAAAACTTTTACACTGCGATTGTAAGTAATATTGAACGGAAACCAAATGCGAAGAACTCGCAGTTGCATTTGCACCATTTAGTATCAACTTTTAGCGAAATTTAATGAAATATTCTGCATAGGAGAGCTGCGCGTTAAAAGGCGAACTGATTCTGGAATATAGACATAATTTCTTCAAATTTTGGCATCCCGAATCGGGTTGAAGGTGATGTGCGATATTGCTGCACATAAAGTAACTTAAAATTTTAGCACACCACCTAAGCGGACAATGGTATCGATTGATTTGAAGTCGGGTCTGTTTTACGGACTGGCCTAGAGTGCTACGCACGGTTACTTTAAATTTTCGGTTGGAAACAACTTACAGCATTATTCAAATTGGTCTCGGCCGACCTTCGTGACGATCCATCCTTTTTTTAATTATTGAGGATTTTATAGTGACGCTTATCGCTCAAAGGTCTTTTGCTTCGCCGTCAAAGATTGGGTCACCAGTATACACGATAAAGACTTCTATATTACAAGCGCCTACAAAGTCTATTATACGTAGGCCTACTCCTAATCAATATAAGGATTGGCTGGGTTAGGAGGCTGTTTAAGGTAGGGTAATGAACGTGACAGGCAATAAATAGTTGGTGAATTTTGTAATCGAATATGATTGTTACAACTTGCCTCGCAAAGTGGTGGCGGGGAGTACATAAGCAATTAGGCAAGCATGGCGAAGCGATACCATTTAATTGAATCTTTTGTAACAACGAGATTCATATTCGTTCCTTGCGCAAGGATACAGGATGTATGTAGCTACATGTGTTTAAATAAACGCTTTCGCGTGATAAGGAACGTGCGATTCGTTATTGTTCAATAATTAACGAGATGGGACGTTTAACCCACGGGGTTTATATTGAATTGTTCGTCCTCCATCGGCTTGAAGGAACGTCCAATCGTGCACGCATGTACCCTTGCTTTTCCGGTACACAAAAAGCCTACACGCAAATTGAGAAGGAAGCCTGTCAATCATATATGGGGTCACGATGTGGTGTTAATGGACGTGTTGTTGAGACGGAACAGTCCACACCAGTTTTTCACGAAGTAGTCCGAAGATATACGTAACTTGACTTCGGATCTTCTCGATGTTGGCAAAGTTCTCTGGTATAAGTCTTGCAGTACGAACACGAGATTAGATTGAGAAGCTTTATTTATATCTCTAATAGCTAGTCACGACACCAGTACACACGACGAGTAGGCCTACACGAATTGCAGATGAGACGATACAGCACTTGAGTACGATACTAACTAGGCCTATGCGCCGAGTCTCCAAGGAAGAGCGGAGATGGGCGAGTCCGTGTAGTAAGAGAACGATAGCAGTATGAGCTCCGATAGCAGTCAAGTGCTCCGTTGGCCTATATATTATATCTATAGTTATATAGCCTACCCAGATCTCAAGGGGTTATGAGAGAGATTTATAGCTACGTCACGCATGAAGGCGTGTTGGTAGAGGACCATAGAGTTCTTAATTAAGATTAAGAACTTCACGTAGAGAACTCTCGTATTGGTAGATTAGTAGGGAATTCTGATATGATCTAGGATTAGTTAAAGGGGGAATCTTCTACAATGAACTTTCGTCAATATCTATAAGGCCAAAAATGTAGTACTCTTGTTACCGACCATCTTTTAAGCCGTTGTTGGTCATCTTTTCTGCGGACAAGTATATTTCCATCAGGGATATCTAGATAGGCTACCCCTGATTTCCATGCACAGTGCTTAAAACGATGGGCGCTTACGTTCACGGCATATCAGTCTTAGCCTGGAAACTTTCACGTCTGCCTATGGGCCCGTATACACATTGTTTGATGAAATGGAAATGCGAGAAAACGTTGAAATTGTTCATGTGATTAGGGAAACATTTGATCAGATTTGATGGTCTTCCGTTGCCGCAGTGCCATTCGCATTGCTACTCTAACCGATCCATATTTATATATAACACACAAGCTTTCGGAGCTCTGCTCCTTCATCACCTGATCACCTGATGAAGGAGCAGAGCTCCGAAAGCTTGTGTGTTATATACCAATAAACTGGACTGGACGTTAAATCTGTGGTGACTTATTATATTTATTACGATCCATATTTGAAATTCAAGAAAGAATCAATTAGTTCAACTGTCATATTTCTGTACTTTCATGGGCATTTCAATTCCACTATCGTTTCAATAGGCCCGTCCTTGTTCAGAACCACCCCATCAGGACTACTTCCTAAACATCCACAGGGAAAAAGGACGGGGACTATGGCTGTGACTTTGTTTCCAGTAACACGTGAATATACCTTGGGATTATGAGATGCTGGAACGGACCTGGAATAGCAATAAAATTTATAGTCCGGTCCTGTCCTGTCAGATTGGGTGGACGTTTCAGATGCCTGCATACCAAAGCTCGCCGCTTATTCTACGCAGCAGTCCCTGGAGTTCCTGTCCTTGAGTAGACCTAACACTTATTCTTCTCAGTGGTCCTGGCTTTCTCGGTTCGGTGACTCGGGCGTAAACGGTATCGGTATCGCCATGGTATCAAGACGCTGTTTTGTCACTGTCTATGCACAGAGAAATCTTGCTGACTGACGTAAGACAGACTGCTGACACCCGTGCTAATAGTTGAAAGCTATTGTGCCTATTGAGCAGACTTGCCGGTAGGCATACTGAACAAAGAGAAGCAGATACTTGAGTAATTTTACAGTATAGTACGGCACGGCACCGTTAAATGAGGGAAAACTAATACAGTCAGTTTGCCGCAACTCCTCGCAGCGTCAACTATCAAGATGTCAACCAAAGTAAAGTTTGCGACGGACATGGAAAAATCTGTCTTGGTTAATAATTTTGAAAAGAGAGGATGGACCCAAGTGAGTTTTTCAGGTAACCCTAAAAGGCGGGGGTATCGGGAGCCAACACTAAAAGGTGGGGTTTGGCGGAGGTAGCGGGAATGGCAATTACTAAAAGCGGGGACGACGGGGTAGTGAGGTAGGGGGGTATCATCTGATATTGCATTCTGATCCACTGTGGATAACCACATTCACTGCATAACCGAGCTATTTTTGGCCCCAAGAGGATTGCACACTGGAGGTTTTAGAGCAAGAGTCGTCCTACGACTGTACCCTGCCACTAAGGAGTTGATGCTATCAAAAAAATGTAGGCCCTGACGGAACAATAAGCGGTCCCGGCGATCGAATGAATGCACTTAGCAATCGGGTGATCACTGTTGCGGCTTCGTGGTCTGTCTGTTATCAGCGTCTGCGGACTTGTGGATTTAGAAAAGTTGCACACTTAAAAAATTGGGTCTATATAATTAGGTGATTTCACACTTGCACACCAGGAAGGTCACTGGAGCACAGTTGAGATCTCATCGAAATCGCCTATAAAATTCAAATAGTAATAGATATAGTAAGTCACCATAGATTTAACATCCAGCAGTCCAGTTTTTTGGAATATAATTCACAAGCTTTGAGAGCTTCGCTCCTTCATCGGATGTGGCTTCTGATACTACTAGAGGTGGACGGCACCGCTTGGCCCATCTCCACTTCACATCGCACGGGTCAAGATGCCATTCCCATTATATACATCCCGTCTCCGTGTATGCATCAGGCCATATCCCCCGTTGGGGGTGCATGTCTCAGGGGGCGGGTTGTGGCTGGCCTTGGCCCGGCTTTGCATGACCCCACCCAACCCGCCTGTAACACGCCCCTCTATCCTAGGCCCCAGACGTATTTCGAGAGATAACCCGTCTACCCCATCACCCCCTGTATTTTAGGAAATTGCCATTCCCCGCTACCGTACCTCCTCCAAACCTCGCCTTTTAGTGTTGGCTCCTGTTATCTCCGCCACCCCGCTACTCAACCTTTTAGGCTTACCCAAGCTTGTCATTGAAACTTTGCCAGCTCTAATGGTTCTGGGCTGAAAATATGTAAAGAAGTTACTTATAAGGTTAGTCGGAGCGAGGACTCCGAGAAGGGCTGCCTAGGAACCATCTTCTGCATACATTATTATGCTTTAGCATGTTCGTGTTCGGCAACACTGAGGCATATAGGCTGCCTATGAAATCCGGCTTCTTTTAGTAGACTAATTTCAGGGAATGTTAAATTGAATGTTGTGTCGTTTGTGTAAATATTGATAGTATCGGTTTCCCAGTCAAGCAATAGAATTTATCATTGTCAATTTAAGTTTAATCATGTATACAGTATATTATGTACATATTTATTAAATAAATATAATAAGTCACCACAGATTTAACGTCCAGTCCAGTTTATTGGAATATAATTCACAAGCTTTCGGAGCTCTGCTCCTTCATATTATTCATAATAACCCCATCAATCCATTTAGTAATCTCTCACAATTTGAAACGAAGCAAACAGCCTTTCCGTGATAGAAATCTATACCGGTAGCATGATGAATTGAGTGTAATGTGTGACATCGCATGCTCGTCTAATGTTGGTGGGCGGCTAATTTTTCCTTTCCTGTTTACAGGTGTCTGCTGATGAAGATTGGAATTTTTATTGGACAAATGTGAATACAACTAGAAATATTTTCAGCTTGGAATCAGGCTACAGGTTGGTGTTTTGGTTATTATTGAACAACTACCTGTACCGGTAGCATAATACCCTGGTTTCATGCCAACATTCCACAAACGATGTAACGGAAAAATGGTTGGGGACACCCTTGATTACTTCAAGCCTTAACCATGTGAATTTGTGGCTGTACGCTCTACTGTGTGTTGAACTGGTACAATTTTGCACTTCCACCTCCCTGCGTCCCAACCATGGAAATCTCACCTTGACCAGGCAGGCCCTAACCTCATTAGTATCTCCTATCATTCAGTAGGCCGAGTGACTTGGCTTCCCACGCTTGAATGAGTGCCTTGTGTTCGATTGCCGACAGAGTCAAATCAAAGACATGAAATTGGTATGTTACTTACTCCAATCAGACATTCAGTATCAGTGTGAGTGGGGAGGGTTATAAACATTGTGATAGTGTTCTCGGCTATAAACGGGAATTATGGGAACTATATATATATAAGCATTGACGTGGCATACATGGCCTTAGTACCGGTAGTAGAAAACACCATATCCCAAACGTCAGTATCTCTATGGGGTGTGCCAGCCAACGGGCCAAAACTGGACTCCTTCTATAAATGAAGTGTCGCTGGAATCAAAGCCACTTCATGCCAGGCATCGTCCATTGTCTCTCTGCAAGTTGACCTCATTAACTGTTATATCATGTTTTATTCATAGTCAAAATCACCTAGGTTCAAATCACCAATGGCCCAAACAAATTGCGGATTGCAATCGTTTTGGACCCTGCCACAGTTACTCCGATGAGCTCCGGTCGCTCGCAGCATAATTCATCTCATGACTGACAAAACTACACCTTCATCCTTCGGTAACTCCTAAATCATATATCATAACCGACAGATGAGGCGGTGATGACTGAAATGACAAGGTCTAAAACAGCAATATCCAAAACTACGAGGCCCATAACAACTGCAAGTCATGATTCGCTACCCTTGACGTCAAATCATATATTGGAATTTTTACAGACTTTCAGACGATCAAATCATCAATCATTTTCCAAATCATTATGAACTCACAAGAAAAGATTTAATGGTAAAGAATATCAAGCGATATCGAAAGGAACTAGAGAAAGAGGGAAATCCTTTGGCTGAAAAGGTATATATAATTATCAATTTTTATCAATTGCTTCTCTGACAAAGTAACCCCACACACAACTTATCAGTTAATTTATTTGCCACAAATAACTTAATTCTTTATTAACCTTCTGTCTTTTGCACAGGATGAATCTGGAAGATATATTCATCTTGACTTCATTCCAGTTACATTCCTTCTACCAGCTGATTACAATCTATTTGTGGAAGAATTTCGGAAAAATCCATCAAGTACATGGATTATGAAACCTTGCGGCAAAGTAGGTATTAGTGATTGTTCAAACTTCAAACCCCAATTAGGCTCATATTCAGATTAATATGAGATTTTGGGCACAAATTTCTCCCTTAACTTCGAGCCCAAGCTGAACACCAACGTCGCGAAGACTTCTACAATGTCTATTTACATGTAGACATCACATATAGCCAGTTTCCTAACTGGTTTACAGCTTCATGGTGTAATACTAGGTTGACGAAACCAGCAGGTCCTGGCTCTTGGGTTCAAATCCTATGGCGGCATCACACCAAGATGTTGAACGGGTGGTATACATAAATTCATTTCTAGACAGCCAGTGCATTAAGGATAATACTGATGAAGGAATGCACTGACTTCGATATCCTCCCTCCTTTGGCATCTCATTGTCCTGCCTGCTATGCACCGGTAGTTTGTGTATGTGTGTGTGTGTGTGTGTGTGTGTATCATGTGAGTCTGTGCAAATGTGGCACAGAGTGAATGCGGACAAAAATGAACAATGCCCTAGTCGTAGCATGTGACTTTCAATGGGCTATTATCAATTTGATCCACCCCTCTACTGATGAAGATACGATAATATAGCTAATACATAGCTGGAGTCGCTGCCATGGGAGCATCACTCATACAGGGCTTTTATTACAAGCAAAAACCGTTTTTCGTGTACAAAAATGTTTCAGTTGCGAGCTTGGTGAGTTCTATCTGAACCCGAACGGAACTTAAAGTCTGTTTACAGTTCAAACTTGAGCATTGAGTTCGTACCATTCTTAGTATTACCAGTGGGCAAATCAAATAAATATTTTGAATTTACGAATATATATCAACCGAATAATATATTGAGTCTGCAAGTCCGTAATAAATTTACCTCATGGAATTTATTAAATTATTTCTTGAACAAAAAGTTTTGTCAGAACTCATTCCTTAGACGCCGTCAACGCAAGAGAATTTTACCTTTCTTTAATTAGAAGAGTTAACAATTCTCGATTTCACAAAATTATGAAATTTGGTGCTATGGATTTTTTGCCAGAATGACTAAACCTGTGATTCAAATTCAACCTGTACTTTAATTAGGCCTTTGTGACTTGACTTTCGACATTCGAACTTTGGAATAGGTCAGTTGGTCACAACACTGATACAACCTGTACTCTGTTCATATTTCTTCCTAATATTCTGGCATGTGAGAGAAACGTAACTCTTGGCCTTTGTGTTTTAAATATTCTATTTTGTTTAGGCACGGGGCATTGGAATATTCTTAATTAACAAGTTGTCTCAAATAAAAAAGTGGTCACGGGACAGCAGAGTGGCAAACTTTGCTCCACAATCTGCAAGGGATTCCTATGTCATTTCAAGATATATTGACAATCCATTACTCATTGGCGGGAAGAAATTTGATTTAAGAATGTAAGTAGTAGATGTGCGGGATGAGTGTTTTCATAACTTTCTGGCGACCTAGTGGTAGATGTAGGTGATAAGTGTTTCTCTCATGTTTCTGATGGTATGGTGGTAAGATAGTCTGTACTTTTTGGGTCTCTAGTCATTCACAAACCAGTAGGCCATAGGTTCAAGTGGTATCCTTGTCACATAGTTTATCAATAGTTAGATCACGTGCCTTCGTTGGGCCTAATGTCCCGTGCCGGCAAAGACTCTATTGTCATTGGGAATGGTATGAACCCAGTGCCTGAGTTTGACTCTCGGGGTCTAATTCACCAAATATGTTTGGCTTATGTTCGGATTGTACCCCACAGTAGTCATGCCTGGAAATGTTGTACTGTACTCGCAAAAAGGAACATTATTAGCTTATGACTAACAGGCTGTATGAGTACCAGTAATGTTCCTAGCCACAAAAAAACCTTCATCACTAGAGATTTTGTTGTTGATACCAAAAGGAATGGTGAGCATGAAAAATTATTGAGGTACTGGCATGTGCCTCTGATTACATGTAGGAGTGTAGTGACACCATCAGTTTAGACCCTCGGATCAGCAACAAACTCGAGTCCAAAGTTTGTGGTCGTTGAAATACGAACCTAATCCGGGCTGATACCATCCCTACTTTTCATCTATGGTCAGACTTGCCTGATGTATGTTTTTGATTATATGAACGAATCTTGTGACATTGTTGTAAAAAATACAACCAACCGGGGTGACAAACCTCCAAACCAAGGAAGCATAAAGAGCTGTTATGCACAGAGCACACCTATACAAGGCAGAAATAATACGGTAATAAATTTGCCTCACATAATTCAACAAATTATCTCTCAGGCAAAAAGATTGTCAGAGATCTTTCAATCTGTCTAAGTTACTGATTCAAAATTGATGCGAATTCAGTAGTGTGGCTTTTTAAGTTTGGTTAGAAACAATGCTCTCTAGCATTTCCTAAAGACTTCAGTCAAACATTCCTACCAGTAAGTAAAATCATTGTTTTTGCCAGGTATGTTCTTGTCACATCCTACCGGCCTTTGAAATGCTACATGTATCGACTTGGATTCTGCAGATTTTGCACTGTGAAATACACTCAGAACACAAACGAACTTGATAATATGTTTGTACACTTGACCAATGTTTCTATACAAAAACACGGTGATGAATACAACCACATTCATGGTGGAAAATGGACAATCAGGTAGATATCAATTCTATAATTACCATGGGACTGTATTCTCTCATTAACGATTGCTTCTGCAACCCCGGTCAGAAGTGCAGCAAACTGCTCTGAGTTGCGGTTGAAGTACTCGTGGAACTGGCATAGTGAAGCCACTGTTTTGTCATTTGCACCACAGCTGACCATTCTTACATGTTAGACATTTAAAAATTCCATCTTCACCTGATGACGGAGCTGCTCCGAAAGCTTGTGAATGTTCTAATTCTCAATAAACTAAGGCTGGACGTTACATCTGTGCTGATCTTCTTTACAATATCTATTGATCGTCCGCCATCGACTCCACTACACACATTTAAAAAGGGCACACTCATTTTGTCTTCGACAGATTAATCAGGCTTGCCATACCAATGACGGTTTATAAGATGACCCGTTCCATTTTATAGACAATAGGCATACTATTAAAAAGAGTTATGACATCTCTAATCATTATTTTAGCAATCTCCGCCACTACCTTGAGAGCACACGTGGAAAGGCAGTTACCGACAAGTTATTTGATGAAATCAATTGGTTAACGGTCTGTTCATTAAAAGCGGTGTCTAGCACTATGGCAAATGATCGTCACTGCTTTGAATGTTACGGATATGATATAATCATCGATGACAAATTGAAGCCGTGGCTTATCGAGGTAACTGAATTATTATGGCACATTTTCTTTAATAGTTATAATGCAAGTGCAGATTCAACGTCCCTCCTTATTGTAGGAATATGACCGTATTTTGGTCATCATAGGTCGTTGTTGAAGCAGACAGTCAAACTACTCATACATTTGCACAGACTCCGACACAAAACACACAAACACACAATACTATGCAAATGCACTGCAAATATGCATGTACGCATCATACAGCCGCAAACCTGGTACTACTATGTCACGTGAGGTCAAGTCCTGGCCACATAATTCCAAAACTATGAAAAAATGGTATCCGTAGCTTTCCCCCACTAGATGGCGATCGCATGATAATAGTCTACTGGATCCTTCAACTTCTTGTCTAGCATGCCCTGCATGCAGATCACACGTACCCACACATAACCTATATTTTGTGTCTGAGTAAGAACAGTTAAAACCAAACATGGTATTATGGTGTAGTAGCCTATAATTATTGTGACAGAAAATTAATGTATTATTCCTATAGTTATAATATCAGGCTTGGTAGAAATGGACTGATTACAGTCTCACTGACACTGTCCATGAGAAGGCTGTAGACTAAATGTAGTAATGAACCGGTTTTTTTAACAAGCATGGGCAGTCAGAGCCGATGAATTCATCATAAGCTAAAGATACTCTTACTATAGATAGGCCACAATAAACGGCAGGGTTTGATGATATATCTTACAGCAACACCCTGCCTTCATTATTTTGAAATTTAATTCACATGCTTTCGGAGCTCCGCTTCTTTATCGACTGTCACTGGTATCTGGCAGTTTTGCTGATGGCAACACGGTAACTCGCTTACTATTCAGGTAAATGCATCTCCGTCTCTAACATCAACAACAGCCAATGATCGAATAATGAAGTACAGTTTAATTAACGATATCATCAACATCGTAATGCCTGTCGGTGAAGTCCCTGATGTCAAATGGAGCAAGACTCCTTCAAAAGAGTCATACGGCCAGTTTGATTTGCTATACGATGAAGAACTTGCACAACAAAGTGATGGCACTACCGGACCGTTATCAAGTGAATCTAGAGATTCTAGAAGTAGAGGAATGATAGGGCCTGGAGCAAGAGGAAGAGATCATAGCAGGACTCGGGGAATGACCACGTGGAAATGAGACACTTGAGACTCCATATTTGAAGATTCCAGCAAGTGTTGTGGGCCTTCAATCATTTGCGTCTAGGCAATGGCACTATCACACTGGAAATGAAACCAACTTGCCGCACCAAATTACAGATGCCAGTCTTGATGCCACACTCATCAAACAAACCTGCAACGCTTCATGAACTTGTAGAAAACCTTAAGATTTCAGCTGTGCCTGTGAAGTGAATAATGGTACCTATTTTTACGCAATATAGGTTTCATGCAGCTAATCAAACCACTCCACCACTACCTCACTGGTAAATGCCGGACTTTCTTGCAACCAACTAAGCTAACCCGCGCGCTCCTGAAACATGGTAGAGTAAAAATTCATTGAAATATAGTCTATTGATACATTTATAGTCTATTTTACTCTTTATACATTTGAGTCGTCGCATTCGTACTGATGTTATAAAACTAGCCGTGTCATATGTAGCGCCTGACTGTAGGCTACTATCGTTTACTTCATCGACTTAAAATTTTGATTCATGTTCCATTTGTGAGTGAAAATATTCCATTATTAGCTAATGCTTAATAGCTCTACGTCAAAGATTACAGTCGCGTTCGGTGGTATCACTCCTGGGTATCCTTCCTCACCATAGGCATGGTCGGGATCGCAAATAAGTTTCGATCTTTGTCCGATGCTCATCTAGGTGACAAAATATGGCGATGTCGCTTATGTTAACCATGGCCTACTCTAGGTACTAAAGTAGGCCATGTGTTAACCCTTAGAAACCAGATGTACCACGGGAAATTATTTATTTATGTGCCTGTGCTGTTTAGCATAGGGTAGAGTGATTGGCGAATAGCAATCGAATGGCAAATCGCGCGCGAATCTTCGCAGGTGTTTTTTTGTTGGTGTCAGGCTTCAGTGAGATGCTCTGATGTTATGCGAGTACACCGACCCCGATTGCCGACGTTCGCTCCTAGATTTTGTCATCATCTGCTAACGTCCGGAAGTAACATGGCGACTTAATACGTCATTGAATCGCTGTACTAATTTAAAAGTGCTTCTAAAGACGATAAGGCAGGCCCAGTCCTTCGCAGCGACAAATAGGCCTTGTGATGACAAATACCTATGACATGATACTATTTGCCAGGGGATAGTTCAAAATTCATCGGTATTCGGTAATATCGGCGAATCGACTAGTCGCCTTTTACTACCCATCCCTTGTAATGCAAATAGGCCCCATCCGCAGGCTGTCGGTAGGTGGTAGCAGAAGGTGGCTTAGACGAGTTCCATGCTTTCAGAGGCTCCAGTCCTGCGTATTAGATCATGGTCGCTTATAACCCATGGATAAAATAGAGTAAGCCTAGATCTTCGGTGTCCGGCAGTGTTTCCGGTATATGGAAAGCGGTAGCTCGCAGAAAGAGTCTAACGACACGAAGTTCTTCAGCATCCAAGCCAAACGTCTTTCCCTAGGCTATATATGTAATTTAATAACGAAACCGGGCAGTTGTCATTGCGCGAGCGCCGAAAAGGGAGAACACGCGTGTCATGTTTTCGTGTGGTAGCCTCTGTGGACATGTTCGAATATTGGCCACAGCGATTTACGCCCAGGCGTGTAACAGTATGGTCTCTCATTAATCATGTATAGGCCTAGGGCTAGGCGGTAGGCATATATAGGCTACCTGTAATATCCCCTCCTCACATCCTGCAATCACTTCGCTATGTCCAATCCTGAATGAAAATGATTGTCCTCTGTCCCGCGATGAATCAAATCTCAACCCATTGTACAACGTTCCTATAAGAATTTACAGCAATAGGTGGGGCCTTGCTAGTAGCCAATAGTTGATATTCATGCATTTCTATATATCGGTAGGGATCCGGTCGCAGTCAAGTGAAGGCCGATCGAAAGGCCTGGAAAAAGGTCAAACGTGGACGATAAGAAATTCCCTGATATCGGTCGAACCCTTGTCGTTCCTGGCTATAGGCTAAAGTTTTAAGTATAGCTAGGTCTATCCCGCTGGTCCGTATTACCCGTGTAATGAATGTTCACTTTCTGTCCTTTCTTCGGGTAAGATTTACCTAAAGTTGAAGAATTCAGCGTCAGTTCCACTACATTCAATATCTCGTTTGGCTATAGGCTATATCACCATCGCCTGGTCGAATAGTTTCCATTGCAACCGTCATTTCGTCACACACTGCATATCTAGAGAAATACTTTTATCATCATATGAAAATCCTGAAAGGCCTTAGATGAAGTACGGACAGCTGCAGGATCTGCTTATTGACGAATCGAAAGCAGATGCTAATTATCGAAGCCAAGGTGCTGATGATTGATAAGCCATCGAGTGACAAGCATCAGGCCAAACGGACAGAGTGCCGTAAGCACAAGACTTCATCTACGTTGTTTACAGTATAGCCTATGTTGTACGCAAGTAGAATAGGCCTAGAAATGAACGATAAACAAACGAAATGAAAACGATTGTACGCCTAAGTACAGTAGAACGCACAAAACGGATAAAGTTCTGTAGCCGAAAGACCTTATATAATAGCATAGAATGTAATGATTACATTCTATGATAATAGACTTGTCATTCACAACTATCTGTCGTAGGGCCATGATCCACGAGGAAACCGTCATAGTTTGGCAGTGATCTTATGCCCGAAGCCCTTCCTATCGCAACTCTTCCCATATTCCAGGCATTGGTTGGGGTACTTTGACGAACTTCAAACATGTGTGGATTTCCCGATGAAACGTAGGCCTACGACATTAAGTAAATATTCTTCGAGCGCCAGGAGAGAATATTTACGATGCAGAGAAAAGGATGCAAATAGTCCCTGGCACCCCCCTACAGGATGAGGACACCACTGTTTCTTGGAAAACTCCTTCATACTTCCAGCTCGCGGTCGCATGGCTTCGTCCGGGCATAACGTTACCGTCCTGTCAACACTGTTCAGTTCATAAATTTCTGCATCAACCCTGCCGAGGAATTAGCCTCTTTTACCATTTATTACAAACTGTATTGGACGCCACCAGACTATTATAAAAAGTTGTACGGAACATAATTTGGAATCGACTAGGGCTGAAACTGCAATTACTGTATATTCAATTAGGTGTAAGCTGCTGTCTGGAAACTGTTCACCTGAAAATACATAGGCTATAGACTGTCAACCATGGGAGAGCAATGTGTCAACACCCAAATTAATGTATCTCCAATAGTTCAACGTCGAAGATCAAAGTGGAGTTGGGCGGAATAACTGGTGGATAGCCTCTAGGTCCGTAAGCGTAGTCTGGAGTACATGTCAACTTTGCCCGTTGTCCGATACTCATCTGCAACAATAATGAGCATTGTTCAAAACTTTATGCTTGACAGAAATACAACATTGGCGTTGGGTTAGGAGAGATAAATTAAGGCCTGCAAGGGACATCAACCGGTATCACTCGGAAGGGAAAAATATAGCTTCTACTAGTTCTACAGTTAGACAGTAGTCAGTTGAGTCATACGAACGTACACTATGGAATGGATGGGCACATCGAATCGGAGCCCATAGCACCACCTAGTGTTTGACAACTTTTTTGTTAGCAGCTACACAGTCATCGAATAATTATGTGATCTCGGACAAAATAGTTCAATTCAATAATCAACAGATTTCGACATTGTGATTGAATAGTATTCGAGAACAAAAGCCCTCTATCCTTTTAAAATATCTACAAGACAAGAGGTGGTAATAATTTATTAATTCAGTTCGATTCGAAACAAAATATTTGATTCATATTCGGAGGATAAATGATTCAATTTTCCCATTCCTGTCTGAGTCAAGTCAAGTCCGACCATCCTGGCCCCTGCCATATTCGCTTTGGCTGATCGCCAGTGGTAGATGATAGGGTAACACCTCCACAAGCATACCCCATCTTCTCTCTGGCCTTAGCATATATAATTTTTAATTTACTTTACAAACAGTATTTCATATTCTCCACTGAACCTGGAAGCATTCGGAATGGGTAAGAATTCCTACATCCAACATCGTGGAATTTCGATTTGACAAAAAACTAGTCGTGTCGCATTTTAACACAATGACTCTATTTGATTGTTGGCTGGGATTTGAACAACCCTATCAACTTGATCCTGAAGATCACGGGGACTTGATTTGTTATAAAATGTTGATAAACTAGGACTCAGCACGGATTTTAACATATCAATGACTGGTGACCCAGAACCGGTGACTTCGCCACATCAACAGTTCTAGAAGCAAAATGTACAAATTGTGCCATGCTGTACCTGCGCAACACCTTCATCCCAACCCTTGATAACCTGACCTTTGCCAATTTGAAATTCGAAAGGCTTGCCCCTGTCACGTGAAGAGTCAAATTTCTTTCCACTTGTCAAAGTGCCTGGAAAGATCAAAGTGAGTATGAATATATATATATATATAATGGCTTTTTCCAATGCCTCATAATGGAGTTCCCGGGTTCTTGTGTTACTACCACTACAAAGTTCGTGTTCTACGATTGTGGTAGCTCGGTGACCATTGACACTGACACCGATTGGCGAGGCAACAGCTTGTTTTCCGCGTTGGCGTGCTGACATGTCCATGTCGCTGCTGTCGGGCGCAAGAAATTTTGGTCAAAGTGAATCCTGTGCTTATGTAGGCTATGAGTCAGGGCTTCCAACCAAAATGAAGCTGAACCAACCTATGTTTGGATGAACCTGAACTATATAATTATATAGAATGGCTGGTGAACCCAAACCGAAAGTGCCTAAACTGGTTCACAGTGAATCAAAAAATTTCTTCACCAGTAAACCCGAATGAAAAACCAAGCCGAAAATTTTCAATGCCACTAAACCTGAACTGAGAACATCCATAGACTTTTTATATACACGTATGTTGCTCATCCAGTATATATGCCAATAAACAATGACGTGATATTGCATGAGATGTCAATGCCAAAGCATTTGGTTATTTACTCATACATTGACATTTATGCCAAAATGTAGCAGTAGAGTTTGTGGTTCAGATGAGACGAACAATGTCTTGACCCTGAGTAGCTTGGCCTTAATAATGTGGGTCTAAATTTCAGGAATCGCGTGCTTGGTGGATCTTCACGTGTGAATAGCACCAAAATATTTGGTTTATAGCACGAGCCAGTAAGTTCTCAAAGATGCAAAACTGGTTAAAAACCAAAATGAATATGTTTCCAAAAATCCATGAAATGGAGTCTGAGCATACCTGTGTAATGAACTTTAACAGTTTGTCCAGGCTTTGGGAAATTTTGTCCTGCAAAACACAGCCATCACAATTGATCGAATAGCCGTCAATTCTATATCATTGCTATTAGAACAATTGTAAAGAAGATCACCACAGATTTAGCGTCCAGCCTTAGTTTATTGAGAATTAAAACATTCACTAGCTTTCGGAGCTCCGCTCCATCAGGTGATTCCATTCCATCTTCACCTGATGAAGATCGGCTCCACTAACTCTTCAATATTAGATCAATGTAACAGTGGCATGTACCGGTATGCATGCCTAGGTACCGGCCAGTATGCAAACAGTGGCCGGGCTGCACGGAAAGCCGCACCAGACCCTCAAAATTACGCACAAAAAATAAGTCACGTTCCTGTGTCATTTGCAATTGCTATCATGTTGGTGATTGATGCTGTGGCCACTGTGTAAACTGAATTGGGTTGTTCGGTTAATTTATGTGGACCAGAAGTTGATTTTTGCGGACTAGAAGTCGAATTATGCATACCAGTACCAGAGGTGCACAAATGCTCATTGTCCGCACAACCTAGCCGATAATTCCCCGCAGATTTTCAATATGCCATATGGAACGCATTATAAGCCATCGTTTGCAGACTGTAGTACCGGTATCACTTTATCACCCAATTGTTCAATACCCCGCAGCTGTGCTTAACCACAGTGGTGGTACTGGACTGGTGGTAGTGTCCGATATGGAAACCAGTAGGTGCCTTTTCTTGCAACAGGCCGACAGTCCTTTCTTCTAATAGTAAGGTCTGAGGACTGCGGTCAGTCATCATTATGGCATTTAGCAATGATGCAACCATAAGACGCAAAAAGTGTGCTTATAAAGCATCCCCCTCTTCCTGCATGATTTTGACACACTAGAATGACTCTCTTAAAAAGGAAAAGGCTTGTAAACCGTAGTGGCATACTGATATGGCTTGTAGGGCTACTTACCATTTCCGTCTTTAGTTGTCTCGACAGTGACACCCATTGTGGCCTTTTCAAATGATAGAAACAGGCTAAAATAATACTGTACTCAGTAGAGCAGTGTCTGCGAAATAATACGGATGATCAGTCAAGGGTGGTTTACCAAATGCCCACTCGAATGGTACCACCCATCACGGCGTTAGATTTACATCAAAGACTCATATAGTTTGTCAGACTCAGGTACGAGAGCCACGTTGAATTTGAAATCACAGACAGCAGGGGGATATCGCGGTCGCTCCCTCAGAGTAGTTTACTATATCATTTCATCCTCACACTTATCAATAACTTCTCTGGTCTACAGTCAAACGTCTCCCATACATGGGTAACGTGGTACCGGTATAATATAACCTCGCGCACGATACAGCCTACTGCAGACCGTGCAGCCTCCACGTGTGGGGAAGGATGGAAGCCTTTCTAACAAGCAGAGGCTGCTCATTTTTGATCGAGGCAACAAATTATCGTTAAATCAGATCGCTTCGCGCGCTCCAATTCTTCTCTTAATTGTATCTTATACCCTTTACGATGCTCCATCAAATGCCACACCTGAATTTACACTTGGACATCGAAAATATGCCAAAATTTATTAAAAATAAGTTGCCAAGGTGTGTGCTATCTCAAACCGCACGCGCGAAACTCAACCAGAGTTTGAACTTTGAACTCAACTGCTGTGGGTGTGCACTGTGCATGCGTCACTGGAAAGCCCTTGCTTCTATTCTAAGCTTACACTATAGAGAGTCTTCGGAGTCTTCGAAGACTCTCTATACTTACACCATAGATTACTTGCTGAGATCAGAGTAACTTTGGCTGAAGTGCTTGCACTATTTGCGCCATTGGAAATCCCTTGTACCATAGATTATTTTGGATGCATTTCCTTGCCACAGTTCAGTCACCTTCACTGCGTCAATATCGGCTGCGGTGACCTGCAGTCGCTCATAAATGTGCTAATGGCGTTTGGAAATACGACTACCGTACTACCGGTACCGGTAGACGTTGCATTTTTCGGGTACCCGTACCTGTATAGACAAAACTAGTCATAACATCATACAGCGGATTAAGAATATTCCTGAGGAATATCTTTTCCATAGAATGTAATGATTACATTAATCATTACATTACATTCTATGACTTTTCAGGCCATTCAGCTATGAATCAACCCTGCCGCCCGATCCGCCGCTCGCTAGTGGCGATAGAGGATCGTACACACACACATGTCGGTCCATAGACTTCTCGGCCCTAGTGGTTGCCTATTCTCTATGGATTATCCAACCATCCATCGACCTGCTCGATAGAAATGGCGCGATTTCAGCCCAGGTACGGGTAGCGGGAAGTGGATCGGCCATCGTCCCCGTCGTCGGATTCCACTCTTGTGGCATTGTCGACATCGCAGATGAGTTTAAGACAGCGAGTAATTGCATTGGCGATAACGGCTGAGCTGTTTTGTTTATAGGCTTGCGTCTGTTCAGTTCAGTCGATATATAAATCTCATCGCTGAGTGCGGTATATGTTTTTAAACGAGCATTTTCGATGATTTCATGTTGGAAATCAGTTGGGGTAATAGGCTATATCAGATAGAAACGCATGTTTCTAAAATTTTATAATACCGCCATTGCGCCAGATATAGGCCTACCGATGCCGCGGTCGGTCTTGCGCTCGGCGGGTGGGTGCGAATTTGCTAATCAATTCTATCACTATTTCAAATCTTATCATTAATTGCAAAGCCGAAAATTTTAGAAATTCTTGAAAGCATCAGTCAGCATATTGTTGTTGAGCGGTACAGTGCAATGGATGCATTTTGGTTATAATGCTGAGTACTGGTAGTAATTGAGAGCTGTGAAGCAATTTGTCAAAATCATTTAATCAACTCCTGCTGAATAGTGTTAGCCATCAATCTTTCAGCCATCATCTGCACTAACTTGAATGACATCACATGGACGAATGTATCACCAAACTTTTGTAGCGGCCATGGCAGCTAGGTTCAAAGAGTCCAAGATCGGAGGAGGGATGGTCTTCGAGGAGATTATAAGATGGAGTATAAACAAGGCGATCGCCTCATCACTAATGCGTGATATTATAGTTATGAAGCTATTGTCTGTGGTGTGTGAATTTGACGTGGATCGGATCGAGAATAGCGGACTATCGACATGATAAAAGTGATTCCATGTCACTAATCTGAACGCGCCACGTATGTCATACACGCAACAACAAGAAACCCCACGCATGCTGATAGTACGCGCCCAGTTTCATCCAGGTCCGCCACTCGGTCCCATATGTGGCATTAGCCCTTAGAGAGAGGTTAGAGGCTCTGTGTCACCAATCTGAACCCACCACGTGAAAGTCCGAAGTATGCTCATAGTAAGTGCCGAGTTTCATCCAGATCGCATGCGAGGAATGGTGTCCGCAACTCGGTCCCCAATGTGGCATTAGCCCTTAGAGAGAGGTTAGAGGCTCTGTGTCACGAATCTGAACCCACCACGTGAAAGCCCGAAGTATGCTCATAGTAAGTGCCGAGTTTCATCCAGATCGCATGCGAGGAATGGTGTCCGCAACTCGGTCCCCAATGTGGCATTAGCCCTTAGAGAGAGGTTAGAGGCTCTGTGTCACCAATCTGAACCCACCACGTGAAAGTCCGAAGTATGCTCATAGTAAGTGCCGAGTTTCATCCAGATCGCATGCGAGGAAGGTGTCCGCAACTCGGTCCCAAATGTGGCATTAGCCCTTAGAGAGAGGTTAGAGGCTCTGTGTCACCAATCTAAACCCACCACGTGAAATTCCGAAGTATGCTCATAGTAAGTGCCGAGTTTCATCCAGATCGCATGCGAGGAAGGTGTCCGCAACTCGGTCCCATATGTGGCATTAGCCCTTAGAGAGAGGTTAGAGGCTCTGTGTCACAAATCTGAACCCACCACGTGAAAGTCCGAAGTATGCTCATAGTAAGTGCCGAGTTTCATCCAGATCGCATGCGAGGAATGGTGTCCGCAACTCGGTCCCTAATGTGGCATTAGCCCTTAGAGAGAGGTTAGAGGCTCTGTGTCACGAATCTGAACTCACCACGTGAAAGCCCGAAATATGCTCATAGTAAGTGCCGAGTTTCATCCAGATCGCATGCGAGGAAGGTGTCCGCAACTTCGACAATCACCGAATATGTCAATTATTCAAGCTATTTCGTTAGGCTAGTGCAGTACTTCATCTCCCCTGCACACAGGCGCACTGCAGCTCGCGAATGAGACGCAGATGTTTTCCACTTCACGCTCTACTGGGTTCTCGGGGTATCGGTCTCTTGGATTGTCTAGTCGTAGTGCATGTTCTTTGGTGTAGGCTACCACACTTGTTTGTTACCTGCCTGCTGGATCTCTTCGTTGTCTGCTATTTGAGGCAAGTGTTCCTGGCTGTTCGTGCGGTTTATCTTTTCACACAGGTTTATATATATTGTCTAGTATAGCAAAAATTGCAGAAATTCGTCATACGGCAGTGGTAGCTCGTCCTTGCTGTTTATTGTACAGAGCCACCATGAAAGCCAATCTCCCACGTAGGACGGCTTTAGATTGCTTGGGCAACCAATCTAAAGATGTCTGGGAGTCAGGCAATCGAGACTCCGCCCCTATAATCAGGGAGTGCTGAAAAAGGTTCGCCAAGAGGCAAACCATATCGACGTTCCGTCAAAGGACCAGTGGGAGTCGCTTCGACTCATTCGTCAACGACAAGTGGTCCGAGATGCCGGTAATCCGCTGCCCGGCACTCTGCAAAGAGTGTCCGAAGTACCTGAGGGGTTGATGATGTGGTCATATGAGACGCTTCGTTTATTTCGTTTGCTGGCTTCAGTAGACGCCGTATTTATTGATGCGACTGGTAGCATCCTTCGCGGGATGAGCAGCACTTTCTACATATATGAAATTGTTGCTCGCCACCCTGTACCTAGAAAAGCTCCCATTGCTTTGGCATCGTTTGTCAGCAACAGGCACAACATTCCTACAGTTGCTGGCTTTCTGATGCAATTTCGCGGTGACGAGCAAAAAGTATTTGGAAAAAAAAATACCGTTAGAAAATTCATTTGCGACGGTAGTATTGTTTTGATAAAGTCAATCTTGTTGATTTATATGGAGGATACCTTTAAAACATATCTTTCCCGATGTTACAGAGTCGTAACTGGTGTTGCGACTGCTACGGATTTGGACAGGCCATTTTTGCGACTTTGCGCAAGTCACGTCATTAAAAATTTTAAAACTTTGTGCAAACTCAATCAATCTAGGTATCGCGAAATGATGCACATATTCGGCCATTTGGTTACATCGTCTGATTGGCAATCCATTCTGCTCCAAATTCATCACTTGACCATCCTGCTGCATACACGTAATGAGACTTTGGCTATTAAATCAAAACATTTCCTGTATATCGAGGGGTCGTGGAAGACGAAATTGGCATGGAGGATTTGGCAGACGATATGCTACTTGATGGCGAAGTTGTCATCGACACACATGATGATCCCTTCCATGAAATACTTCGAATAACTGTATCATCAGCACTGGTTATAGTAAATGATGGCGGTAGGGAAGGGGAAAATCAGTTCTTTTGTCCGGAAATGTTCCAGTCATTTGAAAAAAATTTCTTGCCGAGAATCCCATTAATTACTGGGCTTATGTCCGGTAATTTATCTCGTTTCGGTGACGGTGAGGGTTACCAGAAATACGGCCATTTTTTCGAAGGTCTCCAGTCTTGTCCCTTCCAAAATTTATCCGACAACTGTCGAACGTCCGGTTCAATGGAAAAATCGAATGATGAACTAAAAAGCACCCGTCTCCGGGGGCGACGCTTTTCCCGACTGGATGAATGCGCGATCTCCTTCGATGATTTGAACGAAAGTCTAATTCGCGAGTTTTATGACAATATGCATTATGCTGTAGGAAAAAAACGAAAATTATTTTTTGGTAATGTCGCACCAGAGGATGAATTATTTTGGCTAAAACGATACAGGGGAAAATCCAACAACTACAAGGGTCTTTATACACAGCCTCCGACGAAAGAGTTGCGAGGAGTGAAGAAAAAACCGCCCAAGGGCCGCAAAAATGACGTAATCATATCTGACGTCATTCCACCCAAACCAATGAAGGCCCGATTCACTGAGGGTAGACGCCCAACTGCATCGCTCGGGAGAATTACGCAAGAGTGTGGAAACATTCTGTCGTCCACGAATGCGTGGCTGAACAGCGACATCATAGATCATGTCATGTGGATGTTGTCGAGGCAATGTCCTGCTATTGATGGTTTGTGCTGTTCAGCTGCATACAATATACAATGCGGGCCATTTTACACGCCTAGTAACAAATTTGTCCAAATTCTTAATATTAACAGCAACCACTGGATAACGGTCTCAAACGTTTTCTCTAAAACCTGCAATGAAGTGCAAGTATACGACTCGAGTTACACTAGTGTCGCGTACAACGACGCAACTCTTTGTTGCATAGGAAAACTCTGCAGACCAGATTCAGTAAATTTGACGTTTATATTTCCAGATGTCCAACAGCAAAGTAACTGTAGCAATTGTGGAGTCTTCGCAATCGCTTACGCGATTTCGCTTTGCTTCGGCGAGCGACCTGACGGCGCCAAATATATCGAAAGACATCTCAGGCGTGATTGTTTGAATATTATGAGATTGAATCGAGTGTTGGCTTTACACGTCGGCATCAACAACTCTTCGTCCCTATCTCGCACACAATGCGTTCCAATTTATTGTCTTTGCAGATTACCCTATTCAAAATTGTTAGACAGGATGGTGGAATGTTCTTCATGCAAGGCGTGGTATCATTTCGGTTGCAGTCCCAATCCAGTTCCAGAAATCGTAGCCGAAATCGCCGATTTATCATGGTATTGTTACCTGTGCCAGAATTTGAAAAAACAGTAGACTAATATACCATACACATTAACACATATTCGAACTCTTGGAAACAATTCATACCAGCTGAGTATGATGGCAGTACCAGACACCTGTACGGCACTTTATACAGCGATGACCCGCTACACCGGTACAGTCATGTTTCGCCCAGAGATATCGCAGAGCCTGCTAGGCAGCAAAGCAGCTAAACAAACCGCCATCCGCATTATTATTGCAAACACTTGCCTCGCTATCATCCGCAGTAAACATCTGAAATTTGTAATCCATCTCCCTCGTCATTATGGCCTCTTCGGGGAATACTTTTTGTCCATTACATGCTGGGAGCAGAGCGATATTCTCTTTCGTATTTCGATTTGGACACCTTCCTCGCAGATTAGTGACACAGAGCCTCTAACCTCTCTCTAAGAGCTAATGCCACATTTGGGACCGAGTTGCGGACACCTTCCTCGCATGCGATCTGGATGAAGCTCGGCACTTACTATGAGCATACTTCGGACTTTCACGTGGTGGGTTCAGATTGGTGACACAGAGCCTCTAACCTCTCTCTAAGGGCTAATGCCACATTGGGGACCGAGTTGCGGACACCTTCCTCGCATGCGATCTGGATGAAACTCGGCACTTACTATGAGCATATTTCGGGCTTTCACGTGGTGGGTTCAGATTCGTGACACAGAGCCTCTAACCTCTCTCTAAGGGCTAATGCCACATTGGGGACCGAGTTGCGGACACCTTCTCGCATACGATCTGGATGAAGCTAGGCACTTACTATGAGCATACTTCGGACTTTCGTGGTAGGTTCAGATTGGTGACACCAGGCCTCTAACCTCTCTCCTAAGGGCTAATGCCACATTGGGGACCGAGTTGCGGTTACCTTCCTCGCATCGATCTGGATGAAACTCGGCACTTACTATGAGCATACTTCGGACTTTCACGTGGTGGGTTCAGATTGGTGACACAGAGCCTCTAACCTCTCTCTAAGGGCTAATGCCACATTGGGGACCGAGTTGCGGACACCTTCCTCGCATGCGATCTGGATGAAACTCGGCACTTACTATGAGCATACTTCGGACTTTCACGTGGTGAGTTCAGATTCGTGACACAGAGCCTCTAACCTCTCTCTAAGGGCTAATGCCACATTGGGGACCGAGTTGCAGACACCTTCCTCGCATGCGATCTGGATGAAACTCGGCACTTACTATGAGCATACTTCGGACTTTCAAGCGGTGGGTTCAGATTGGTGACACAGAGCCTCTAACCGCTCTCTAAGGGCTAATGCCACATTTGGGACCGAGTTGCGGACTTCCTCGCATAGATCTGGATGAAACTCGGCACTTACTATGGGCATATTTCGGGCTTGCCTTTCACATGGTGGGTTCAGATTCGTGACACAGAGCCTCTAACCTCTCTCTAAGGGCTAATGCCACATTGGGGACCGAGTTGCGGACACCATTCCTCGCATGCGATCTGGATGAAACTCGGCACTTACTATGAGCATACTTCGGACTTTCACGTGGTGGGTTCAGATTGGTGACACAGAGCCTCTAACCTCTCTCTAAGGGTTAATGCCACATTGGGGACCGAGTTGCGGACACCTTCCTCGCATGCGATCTGGATGAAACTCGGCACTTACTATGAGCATATTTCGGGCTTTCACGTGGTGAGTTCAGATTCGTGACACAGAGCCTCTAACCTCTCTCTAAGGGCTAATGCCACATTGGGGACCGAGTTGCGGACACCTTCCTCGCATGCGATCTGGATGAAGCTCGGCACTTACTATGAGCATACTTCGGACTTTCACGTGGTGGGTTCAGATTGGTGACACAGAGCCTCTAACCTCTCTCTAAGGGCTAATGCCACATTGGGGACCGAGTTGCGGACACCTTCCTCGCATGCGATCTGGATGAAACTCGGCACTTACTATGAGGATATTTCGGGCTTTCACGTGGTGAGTTCAGATTCGTGACACAGAGCCTCTAACCTCTCTCTAAGGGCTAATGCCACATTAGGGACCGAGTTGCGGACACCATTCCTCGCATGCGATCTGGATGAAACTCGGCACTTACTATGAGCATACTTGGGACTTTCACGCGGTGGGTTCAGATTGGTGACACAGAGCCTCTAACCTCTCTCTAAGGGCTAATGCCACATATGGGACCGAGTGGCGGACCTGGATGAAACTGGGCGCGTACTATCAGCATGCGTGGGGTTTCTTGTTGTTGCGTGTATGACATACGTGGCGCGTTCAGATTAGTGACATGGAATCACTTTTATCATGTCGATAGTCCGCTATTCTCGATCCGATCCACGTCAAATTCACACACCACAGACAATAGCTTCATAACTATAATATCACGCATTAGTGATGAGGCGATCGCCTTGTTTATACTCCATCTTATAATCTCCTCGAAGACCATCCCTCCTCCGATCTTGGACTCTTTGAACCTAGCTGCCATGGCCGCTACAAATGTTTGGTGATACATTCGTCCATGTGATGTCATTCAAGTTAGTGCAGATGATGGCTGAAAGATTGATGGCTAACTTCACCCTG